>CABHPQ010169057.1:0-17496 GCA_902168405.1 Peromyscus aztecus | reverse complement strand
ACACACACACACACACACACACACACACACACACACACACACACACAGTTTAAATCAATGGCCAGGCATGGTATGGTTTTAATTCAGCACTTGAGAGCAGAGGCAGGCAGGTCTCTATGAGTTCCAAATCAACTGGGGCTACATAGTAAGACCTTGTCACATTTAAAAAAAATAAAAATAAAAGAGTTTCAGACCAGCCAGGGCTAACTTATGAGACCCTGACTAAAACAAAACAAAACAAAACCCCACAGTTTTTCCATCGTAAGTTTTGTGAGAACAGAAGCCACTTGTCTTGACTGCCACTGCCCCAAGAACTATACACAGTTTTGTTCCATATAAATTGACAGTCAGGGACTGAAGAGATGGCTGAGTAATTAAGAGCACTTGCTGCTCTTTCAGAGGACCAGCGTTGGTTCCCAGCACCTACATGGTAGTTCACAACCATCCACAACTATAGTTCCTGGGAATCCAGACTAGATCTGATCTGATGCGTTCTTTTCACCTCTGTGGGCACGAGACACACATGTGGTGCACACACATACAATCATATACATACAATAAAATCAATCTGTACAGTCAGTCAGATGAAAAAATAAAAGAATTTGACAGTTACTATAGCCTCTGGATTCTTTCCTTATATTGGGAAAAAAAGAAAGTAATCTTCACTACTGACACTTATGATCTATAATTGCCTAATACTGTACAGTACATGTCTAAGATTTGAACCAGAAGATGGTACAAATTCTGAATCACTTAAATTAGTAAGATACCTTACTCTTTAGCCTTTAAAACAAAAAGAATCAGTGTATCCACATCTCAATGAAATCAAGCACTTAGCCTGATTGTATACTGATTAGAACAAACTAACCAATGAAATAATGCTCTGGACCCTTTTTAGTTCTTCATATTAACTCTGCAAAATGGATGTGTTTGCAGTTTGGAAGCATTTATTACTTACCCTTGAATCTGATCAAGTGTCTGTAAAAGTATTAAAAGAAATTCTCAATTTCCTTACCCAGATGAGCAGATCTTCCCCAATATGATCAATAACAGAAGTCTCATTCCTCTTTCGGATAGCTTTCATTTGCTCATTCAACCCAACTATGGGAGGGAAAAGGAAGAAAATTGGTAAGTCCATGCTTATTTCAGTCTAAATTACTGACAGAGCTAAGTAATTAACTTTTATTTTATTTTATTTTATTTTAATTTTCCAAGTAGTATAGCTGCTCCAATCCATAAAAATGTAATCTGCACACAGCCCTTACATAGCTAGATTCCAAAAGCTCTTCCTGGAAATGGGTCCTAAAGCATTATACCCTGTATTTTAGGAACTAGTATATTGCCTATAGTGTGGCTGCATCAAGTATGTATTTACTCTCAAGGCCTCATTCTGAAGCCAAGCTCAGAAAAACCCTGGATATAAACAATACTCTACATGTCACTGAAATCTGAAATTGCTCACAAAAAGCATTGCTTTGGTCATAAAGAAGCAGTGACTTGCAGAGAAAAGAGAGTCTTACACTACCTGTAGATCCAGGTGTCTCCAATGGGGCAAGATTCACAAAATGTGTCCTAAGCAACAAAACTATAAAACTGTTTCTGAAAATTATCCAACCATGGGATTAATTAATATTAATCTTACTACGTATAAAATATATTTGTATGCCTATTATTACATGGGAATATATATTTTAAAACTACAAAAAATATATACTGTAATTGAGAGGACATTTTCAAGAGTAATTATGACTATTCATGTTTTTCACTGTAAGTACTAACTGTGTACAAGAAAATCCCAATGTTAATACTATGTTGATTATGGGGGAAAAGATTTAGTCAAAGATCCGATCATGGCTCTTTGTAGGATGTGTTCACATACAATGTCAGATATGCATAAAATTAAACTCAACTATTTGTAAAGTGTTATAGAGGTGCCTTTACATAGTCATAGTCTTTACTAGAAATGTAGACACTATGATCACAAATCAATTTCTCTTACCATGAAGCTGAAGAATATCTTCCAAATTTGAAAAAATCTTGCGTAGTTCTGAAGGTGACAGAATTCCTTCTCTGGACACTCGCTGATAGAAAACTTGGTCAAGAACCTTCAGTGTTCGGACATGAGCTCTTTCAGTGTAGAACAATTCTAGGCAGGAAGGGGAAAAGGAGGCACAGAATGTTGCTTTATTTAGACTAATTCCATGGGACTAAATATAGTATTTCATTGTTATTAGGCAGCAAATGCATTATTTAACATTTAGAAAGGATGGCAAGTCTCTAAAAAAAAAATCACACTGATTCCATGAAATTTTTCTACACAGCAAACTAATGAACAGTATCATCAAAACTATTTTGTATTTAAAAGTTAATTAAGTTATCCCCCCAAATCATCCATTTACAATATGAACTTATCACACCATACAGTAAATTCTAATAACATATAGCCTTAAGCATTCTTCAGAAATAATAGTAGATTTAGTTTTCTATATTTACCCATAAAACCTCATTTCTGGAGTCATATTGTAACTAGCTCAATGTCATCAAAGATAAGGTATTTATTGAAATCAAATCATAGGGATAGCAGAGGGTACAGCATACATGTCACATACTTGTTACGTACATGTTAGGGTAACTGTGATGTCAACTTGCCACAACTTAGAATCACCTGGGAAAAGAGTCTCAATTGAGTAAATGTAACAGGTTGGTCTGTGGGTGTATCTGGGGTGGAGTCGTCTTATTAAAAGACGTAGAAGACCCAGCACATCATGGGCAACACTATTCCCTAGGCAGGGGATCTGGGACCACACAGGACGGAAGGCTAGATGAGAACCATGGGATGGCATAGGAGCAGACACTCTTTGCTCCACTGTAGATGGGATGTGACTGGCTGCTCTGAGTTCCTGCTTCAGTTTCTCCCTCAGTAATGGCCTGCAACTGGAAATTCCCCTGCCACTTTTCATCAGAGCATTTGTCACAGCAACATAAACGAAACTGTGACAGGAACCAAGCACTGCACCTGGGCGCTCTAAACCTACTCTTGCTCTCTTTGCTGCTGCTCGACTCATCTCCTAAACGTAGCTCACTCTTGATCATCTCTGCCTACAACATCACCTTGAGGTAGTTCGGGGCTAGTGTCCTACTGATGCTTTTCAATTTCCACAGCTGCAATGCTATGGATCTTGAAGATCCTGAAAGCTAAACACCCTTTCTTTTTAGGTTATAAATACAAATTGTACATTTGTACTGCTTATGTTTAAAGGCTCAAGAATAACCCATCTAGTTTAATTTTGTCTTTATTTAAAACAAAAGGCCAATAGAAAACAAAGCAAATTCAAAGGCTGAGAGATTTGCTTCATTCTGGAAATCTCAATGTATATGGCCAACAACGGATGATTAAACTTACCATTAATCACTTCTTGTCTTTTGATCTCAGAAGGTTTCAGTCCCAGTAACACCTCTCTACTAACAAGCTGCTGCCAGTTGGGTGGATCCATCTCCAAGTCATTTTCAAACTGTTCATCCTCACTCTGACTTTCTCCAAAGGCGATGCTGTCAAACCTAATAAAACAAACAAACAAACAAACAGATGGCAAATTCTCTTTGAGGGCTTCAAGTGGACAACAAAAGACTCACAAATCTCTTGTGTTTGCTCTTGTGTACATGGGTACAAGTATATATGTATACACACATATATGAAGCCCAGAGGCTGGCTTTAGGTGTCTTCCTTGACTGTTCTTCATTTTATTCTTTTTGACATGGTCTTGTCATGCCTAGCTTTTTACATGGGTATTGGGCATCTGAACTGAGGTCCTCATACTTGTGGGGCAAACACTTTACCAGCTAAATTTATCATCCTGCCACATGAGTCTTAATTTACTGCAGACTAGGTGATTTCTGCATCTGATCAGCACTGAGCCTAACACAGCCTCCTCTCTTACACACGGCTTGTTCCTGTGTGTACACTTGCACGCATCCATCACATGACCTGGTTACTAAGAGTTTCCTTTACACTCACAGACTATGTAGAGGGCCTCTTTTCTTTTAAGATTAGGACTTTAGAGAGGAAAGGCTCTATTGAAATGAAAGCTACTTTAAGATGTACTTACTTTCGAAAGGGTTTGGGGGTTCCATGTTCTGTCACCCTAAAATAACAGAGGATAAAGAATCACAGGAGAGCAAAATGAAGATCAAGAAAGACATATCCAAGATACCCCAAACTGGGTTAAATCCCAATGGATGGGTAAGTAATTCACCCAGATACAGGAGTTATTTGACACAAAATAACAGAAAATTTCAGTAGGATTTAATATTTACTACCAACCAGACTTCTTTCAAAACAATATACAAGAGAAAGTGCCGGCAGATATAAAAAGTGACAGTTCAAGGCACTGTACACAATGCACAAAGCTCTCCAGCTCTCACTCAGTTACCTCTCTACTTCACATTCCTCCTCCTGCACTTGATCTAACACAGGAGGTGGGAAGTCAAAAACAGTATTGGAGACACGAGGCGTGCCGTCCAAGCAGTCTCCAGGCACTGGTGCTTCTCCAACTTGTTTTGATCCTAAAAGGACAAAAGTCAGTCACTAACTGTTTAAAATAAAACAGTAACATCAATAACCAAAAAGACCTGAATCAATTCTCAGAAGAACTTCAACCTAATTCAGCCACATTCTATTTAAATAGGCTAGCTAGAATCAAAATTTAATAAATAAAACTCTGTAAGGAACTAAAACATAAATGGGGAAAACTTTTTTTTTAATTTTATTTACTTATATTTTATGTATGAGTGCTCTGCATGTGCACCTGCCCACCAGAAGAGGGCACCAGATCTCATTACAGATGGTTGTGAGCCACCATGTGGTTGATGGGAATTGAACTCAGAACCTCTGGAAGAGTAGCCAGTGCTCTTAACCCTCGAGCCATCTCTCCAGCCCCCAGAAAAACTTTTTTTTAAAAAAAAAAAACACTATGTAGCCCTTGGCTGGCCTTGAATTCTCAGAGATCTGCCAGTTTCTGCCTCCAGAGTGCTGGGATTAAAGGTGTGTGCCACCATGCCTGGCAGGAGAATCATGTAAGAGCTGGTAAGGTGGTACAGTAGGTAAAGGTGCTCACCTCATATGCCTGACAACCTGTTTATCCTTGTAACCTACAATGAAGGAGAATCCCAACTTCTGCATGTTCCCTGACTTCCACACATGCCCTTTACCTCTGAACTATTGCCTATTGGTAGATTCTGGGAGAGATGGAATCATTGTCTTTAGGTGTATATCCTCTGCTGAACTTCCCCCCCCCCCCCCCCAGGAGCCAACACATAGCTCTAAACCCATGGTCACGCAGATGGCCCTGGTTAAGCTTTTGAGTCACAAAACAAAATGGACAGACATAAAGAGAGATGTGGAGAGGGGTGATGAGAGGTAGAGAGGTAGGAAGTGTGAGTGCTCAATGTATAAGGTGTACATAAATGAAGTTACAAAACTAATGAAAATTAATTTTTAAAAAAATCAAGGCAAGACAAGGTACCATGTGAGCTGGGAAACTGATGAGAGCCTCCTGCCTATTTTCTCATTTCTAATACCAACTGTTAGAGTGGACCAATTCCAAATAACACTTTCTCCTGATTTATCATCTGTACAAAGCATTTCTTTCTGTAGTGATCCTACTCACTTAGATTACTGCCTTCACTTTCTGCCCCTCCCAATATTTGATAGTTACATTATTACTAATTGGGTTACAAGGCATTACAGAAATCCTCATAAGCCAATTAGTAATAAATCCAAATATGGATCCACTTCACTCCCTCAAGGAGAATGTTAACTCTCTTGTCTGTCAGGCTAGGGATTTAGTGCCTATATATTTTCTTCTTGTATTCTTACATCTCTGATCTGGGGTCACAATGAAATACCTATTTTGTACTTTGTCTCATAGGATGATTCTAAGTGTCTGAAAACGAATCAAGCATGTTTGCATTACTATTACCATACACATACTGTCAAATACAACCTACAGCATATATGCATACTGTTTCTGTCAGGTTAAGAAGTGTGCTAGTTTGAATATTTTCTTTCTTACTGCCTCCAATTATGCAGCTCCCTGGCCACTTAAAACAGAGTGGTTATACCAAAGTCTCACACTCCATCAGCTGCTTCATGATCAGGACACTTGTCTTGCTTCCTTTTTTCGTTGTTTGTTTTGTTTTGTTTAATTAAAAAAACATTTTTTTTACATTTATTTGTTTATTTAGTGTGTGTGTGTGTGTGTGTGTGTGTGTGTGTGTGTGTGTGTGTGCGCACATGTGCGCAAGTCAGAGAACAACTTGCAGAAGCTTCTTCTCTCATTCAACCACTTAGGGTCCAGGGATTGAGCTCAGGTGGTCAGTCCTGATGGCAAGCACCTCACCTGCTGAGCCATCTTACCAGCCCTCATTTTATTTATTGTGTAAACATCTGTCTCCATGTGTCCCTGCAGGCCAGAAGAGGGCGCCAGATCTCATTCTAGATGGTTGTGAGCCACCATGGGGTTGCTGGAAATTGAACTCAGGACCTCTGGAAGAGCAGCCAATGCTCTTAGCCTCTGAGCCATCTCTGCAGCCCTCATTTTGTTAGTGAGATAGGGTCTCACTACGTAGCCCAAACTGGCCTGCAACTTGCAACCCATGTCCCAAGTTCTGGGAGTAGATCCATGTGCCACTACATCCAGTTTGCTTCATGTTTCAAGTGTGACTTACTTTCTTGAACAATTGTTTTTCTTTGCACTTCTAAATCTTTTCTTTTATTGGCAAAGTAATATAATTTTATCAAGTCTTGATTTTTTTCTCCTTCTGCTACCTCATACTACCAACTGCTTAAAAATTCTTCTTTTACTTTTTTCTATGTGTAGTATTTGTACGAGTGGGTGTTTCTAAGTAAATGTACTTGAGTGTGGAGACTACAGACCAACATACGGTATCTTCCTTTATAGTTCTCTATCTTATACTTTTGAGACAGGATCTCTCAATTAGCCAAGAGATTACTGGCTCACTGGCTGGCCAGTGAGCTCTAAGGATGCATCTGTTTCCCCACCATACTAGGGATACGTCCCACTAGACCAGCTTTTATGTGGCTGCTGAAGACCCTAACTCTGGTCCTTATGCTCTTAAAACAGGCACTTGAAAGACTAAACCATCTTCCCAGCCCCCTCTCTCTTTTCTATTCCTGGCTTTCTGTGATCCGATCTGGAGCCATGGTTCCTTGGCCTGTGACACCATCCCTGCCTTTTGCTGCTCTGATGCTGCTGTTTCCTGTATCCCATGACTTTCTTTCTTTCTTTTTCTCTCATCTTACAGAAGTATAGCCTGCAATGTTCAAGGAGTGAGGAGTTTCAGATAAACTTTAGATTACATACCTGAAAATGTTTTCATCCATTCTTCCTATTTGACAGATAATTTAAAATACACAACTAAAAGTCAAAACCCTTTTCTTGCAGAAAGCTAGAAGCTTTCCATATTCTTTCCTATTCCATCACTCACAGCTACAATGTGCAGTGTGACACAACACCATTTTCATTTCTAAATCTTACACGTTTTCATCAATTGACACCTAACAGTGGCTGGCTCTCCTCAAGCCTTTTCTGGGTAAAACCCTTTGTTAATCTTGACTCTGGGAGCCCCTTTCTGAGAGACCCTTTCCTACTTTCTCTGCCTCTCTTCCACGTTCTCTGATGACTCTGAGAGAAAGACAAATCTCTTCTCTAGGGATTCCCTGCATACTCTTTTTGCTCTAGTTTCAGTGTTTTGTTGTTGTTTTAATTCTTACATATATTCTAAAACATTACTTTCAAGGATTTTACACACACACACACACACACACACACACACACACACACACACACAAAGAGCACTTTAAATACTGGAAACTGTAGTGTTCTAAAAACACGTTCATAGACTTTTTAGTGCTCCATCAGGGATGGATTCTAACTTCTCTCTTCTGAAGTATGTATGGGCTGGACTTAGTGACTTGCTTCTAACTGTTTTTTCCCCCCAAAACAGGGTTTCTCTGTGTAGTTTTGATGCCTGTCCTGGATCTCACTCTGTAGACCAGGCTGGCCTTGAACTCACAGAGATCCGCCTGGCTCTGACTCCCGAGTGCTGGGATTAAAGGCATGTGCCACCGCCACCTGGCAGCTTCTAATTTTTTGAGGTGACAGTAGAGCTTTCTTCTTGTCTTTCCTTTAGATCACTTTGAGGAGTCAGCTACAGTGGCCTGGAACATTCAAGCAGCTCTTAAAAAGTCCATGTAGCTCCAAGTTGAGGCCTCACCTAAGTGGCATGGAGGAGTACGTTTCCTAATTTCCCGAGAGACCTCAAGTTGGAACCACCTAGTCAAGCAGCTAGGAAGTTCTTCACTCACAGAAGTGAGATAATATTTTCTGCCTTATGCTATTAAACCTGGAGTAATTTATCACAACAATTAACAACAATAATAACTCTACTATAATTAACTGTTAAAGTTTATTTCTGAAATCTTTTTCATGGAATCCTATTCTTTACAATTTCTTTAATGTTCCTATTTTAGAGGCATTTTTAAAGCTTATTATCTATTATCAAAATTAAGCTGCTTCTCTGGGGGTAGTTTTTCTACTGTATACTCTCCTTTCATGTCACTGTTTAAAATGCCTGGCATTGTGTACTGCCTTAGGTCTTACCTCTAGTAAGTAAATTTTCCCAAAAATGAATAATGATGTTCATATTGAAGAATGAAAAACTCAACTGTATAGCTGACTTGGCCTTTTTTTGCTGCTGTGTGGAAATAGTTCTGGTCCAAATATTCGACCTCTTCTTACTGCTGAATTCTCATTAACTTAGAAATAAAATCTCCAGTGTCTCATTTTTATAAAGAGGTTTTGTTTTTTTCTTTAATTTATCTGGGGGCTGCCACAATGAAACCTGCTTGCCTCCAAGCCTGATGACCTGAGTTTCATCACTGGAACTCATGTGGTAGGAGGACACATAAGACTGTCCAAAAACTAAGTGTTAAAGCTACCTAACAGCCACACTAGAGCAAGTCTTACTTTCCATGACTTGGTGGCTCGTGCACACAGTGTGCCTTCCCTTCTTCTGAGCACCTCTCTCTATCCTGTCCCTCATGTTTGAGCTGCATTAAATAAATGTCCTTATTAAACGCAAGTGTTTCTTCTAGAAAACAAAATAGAACACCTACCTACCTGCCAATAACAACTAGCCAGTTTCCTCGATTCCTATTAACTTGCTTTCCTGGAATTGGTACAATCTCAAATTTTTACTATTGTTGTGTCCTGTCTTTTTGTTTATGAACAGGGTCTCACCATGTATCCTTGGCTGGCCTTGAACTTGTGATCCTTCTGCTTTTGCCTCTTGAAGAATAAGACTCTAGGTGTATTACCACATCCAGGGACTCCAATGTGAATTTTTAATTTTGTGGCTTTCTGTGTGCAACTTATAAGCTGCAAATGGCATGCATTTTTGCAACATTAATGTGTGCCAGCACCAGAATAAAACTAACATCTCAAGAGTTCAGTGAGTGCTATTTTATATTTTTGTTTGGTTTAGGATTTTTGAAAACTACAAACTAGCATTCAGCACATGTTTATTGCAGACACTAGAATACTAAAATATTTGAATCAAAGTAAACTTGGATTCAGTTTCAATTAAAATACTCTGTCTCTCCATTGTTTTTTCAGTGTGTTTATATCCAAATCTTGATTCCAAGTTAGGATGACTGCAGCAACACTTACCTGTATCATTCTCTTTCCCTCCCTCTTGGGAAAGGGCAGCCCCTGAAGTGGCAGAGGATATGGTACTGGCAGGCAGGAATCCAGTGTCTGTTCCTTCGTTGACTAATCCACTCTGGCGCAACTTGGCAGGGTCCTGAGGCTCAGGACTCACAGACAAGGGTGCCGATAAGTGCTTCGGGTGGCGTAGTTTCTGTATCTCCATGGCTCTGCCAACTGAACAGAGAGCAATGGTTAGCAGCCTAGAGGAGGGTCAGGGGTAGATGAAAATATCTCAAGAAGTGTCTACAATTATTACACACAGCAAGGGACAGACACGAAGAGGAAGGGAGATGAAAGATGGGAGATGAAAGAAGGATGAAGTGGAAAAAGGAGAGAGCAGATGAGAAAATGGAAGACAGGTAGAACGGGGAAGAAAGGATGGAAAAAGAAGAGGTGGAGAGAGCAGGGGTAGTGAAGGCAGAGGGAACGCTGAGACACACAGAGATGAGGGTTTTACCATTTGTAACAATAAAGAGGGGCCTTTGTTTCTGAACTTAACACGCCCCACTCCATTTTCCCTCTGCTTCACAGTGTCACCATAATAAGGTGTCAAAGATCATCTTGCTCACTGCTCTCATTCACACCAGGTACTTTCAGAAACTGCAGACAGTCAGGTAGCCTTCTGCTACCTTACACATCTTCGCATGGCTCTGTAAAGCCCACATTTAAGTCCATCCTCCAAAACTCTTTCTGCACCCCATAAAGTCAGGGTCAGTAACTGTGAAATCCTCCAACTCTTCTCCCTCTCTCTGAAGACTTCCTCTACTAGTCACAACTTCCCAACCTGTGCTACTGGCATTTGCATGAGGACTCCTCATGATCTGGAGATGTGGCATCACTGTTTCGCAACCATTGTGCCATCCCCGCACGCCAGGATCTCCAGATGTGGAAACACCTCAGAGGAGAAGCACAGCACAGACTGGCTACCTCCCCACAGTCCCACACGCCTGCCTCTGCTGCAGTTGTGTCTGGTGGTCTCATCTCTGTGAGGATGGAGGTGGCAGGACATCAGAAAAGCACAATGGACAGGCAGAAACTATACAAGTGCAGAGAGTGAATAACAGTAAGTACAAAGAGATTACACAAGTTATGGTGGAGCAATCCATGACCAAGTGTAGGTGTGTGTGCATGCGTGCATGCATGTGTCCACATGTGCAGGTGCACATGTGTGTGCAGGTCTGAATGTGTGGAGGCCAGAAGACAACTCTGGGTGCCATTTCCATTCTTCATCAAGGTCCACGTTCCTTTTTGAGATAAACTCAGTAAGTAGACCTGGCTAGCAGGCCAGTGATCCATCTGTCTCTGGCTCCCCAGTGGTGGGATTACAGATTACAGATACAGATGTGGTCATTAGGCCTTTTGCCCCCTCAACATGGGTTCTGCAGAACTAGTTCCCAGGCTCAAAACCTTTTTTTTTTTAATTTAGCCAACATAACTTAAATACACATGCATAAAACCAGAGGTAGTAAGTCATGACAGTCATGTGATGGTGCACTGTCACTGCTGAAGATGTTTACAATTAACACAGCAACACGGAGGGACGTAGTTCAGAAACAGCACTGGAAGCAAGCGAGACACAGTGAGCATCAGCAACATCATCTCCAGAGCAACCGCCTCCTGCAATGCATCCTGCCAAACAATCTTCTGAGTAAAGGCAGCAGGGACACGCCTCAAGCTTCAACATACTTGCACTGTTGTCATGGCGGCTGGGTCTTCTTGGGGGTCCCAAAATGCTGGGGAATCCTCTTCGCTTTCCCTTTTCTTCACCCTCTCTGTCTTTCTTCATGCTCTGCTAAATTTGAGGTACAATTACAATAAGATAAGAGACATCAACCAGTGGGTTTGCTGTTGGTGCTTTCAAGTACAGCGATGTGATTCAAATGGTCAGTAGACAGGACTGGTGAAATGCAAACAAATACTGGAGCTTGGCAAGCTGTGTGTGAACCTCAAACTCAAGATGCCCTGTTTTTATCTACGCATCTTTGGGTTTGAGACAGCATCTGATGTAGTCTAGGCTGGATCCTCCTGCTTGTACCCCCAAGTGCTGGCAGTACAGGCCTGCAACTACCATGCTTAGATTCCTTTACAATGGAAACAATACTCTTAGGAAAAAAAAAAAATCAAAGGGCAATTTTACCAAAATCTCGTAGACAAAAATTTACATATTTGTCAGAATACTGTTTTACATCATTTGTTCATCCACTCAGCACTTTCATAATACATGAAGGCATCCTGCTAAAAACTGGGGACACAGAAATAAAGAACATGCTGCCCTTCATAGATCTTTACAATCTAACAAACATTAAATAAAACCAAACAACTATGAACTGAGACAGGTACCCTGAGGCATAAGGCACTATGTTGTAGATGGCAGGCATACAAATTCTTTTCATATTATTCAACAATAATAAGCTTATTTATATATGTGTTTCACTAGATGTTTAGTTGTTTTATGGAAGACCGAGTTAGATCTATTATGATGCATAGTGCTAATGTGCTGGTTTAGTAAGCAAGACAGGCCACTCTACTGTTTTCCCAGTCTCACCTTGATCTTTGGAAGGAATCCAATCCGACCCCGCTTGTGCTCCAAGTTTCGAGGTTCTTTCACTTTTACTCCCAAATGCTTCATATACATGAGAATAACATACTGCATTGTGGAACTGGAGGAGAAATGATTAAGTAAAATAAGAGTTCTGATGTGAGAAGGATGGTCAGAATAAAGAGATGGAATGATTTCTACAGCCCCAGTGTTGGAAAATTAGTCAAGGCAGAAACTGAAGAACTGCACACAGACACTGATTCTATCTATGATAGTAGAGTTCTAGTCAAATAAAATACAGGCCACCAGAGGGAGCCCACAACCTATACAAGTGAAAAGAAATTGTCATTTAAGGAAGACAGAAAATAGCTCTATTACCTCCTTTCTTCTTCCACAGCCTGAGCAGTCATCCTAGAAATAAAAATATTTTACGATGAAATACATACATCTGAAGATGATCTTTAACTCAGTGGCAGAGTATTCGCCTAGCAACGGACAAGGCCCTGACTCTGAGTTCAATCCCCAGTACCATCAAAAAGATCAAAGAAACACATTTAATCAGAGACACCTGAAACAATAGGAAAGAACTAAATGTTTTGGGTCCCCAGCTACATCTAGAATAAAATACTGACAGAACTCTAATCCCCAACGGACCCACACAATTTCACAACCACGTTAGTAGTTTAACATGTTTTATAGCAACAAGTATTTCCAAAGCCTGGGAATTAAGCAGTGAAAGTGTTCACCTGACTTTGATCACTGATTACAAGTTTGGAGTTACTCATTAACCAACACTCAGAAAAAAGAAGGCAAGAACTTTAAATTACCAAGAAAAAATTCTGTTTCCCAGTGTTATGACAAATAGTTCTACATGTACAATCTGAGAGGCCCGTTAGATCTGTTCAAAGAGTACTTCAAGCAAAATAAGCATTATTTCACATAGTTCTGTGACTTACAACACTTCTTCAATTTTGGTAACAATCTGTTCCGCACATGCTCGCTCCTTCTCCAGAGTTACTCGGTCCTTGTCTCTCTCTGCATCAAGTTTAGTCAGCTCACTCTCAGCCAAGGTCAGTCCCATGCTACGCTTCTGTCTAAAAGGGTTAGTTAGGGGGAAAATATCTCAGCTAACAGAGAGCAAAACATTTCCTTCTAGTTGTCTAGACAGTCCTAGCTACAAGTTTCTAGGGACAGGTAGAACGTCATATTTCCTACTTGTGACGCAGTCAGGTGGGGTTCTAGTGGTGGTCAATGCAGAAGACACCTATCTTGAAGAAACACACTAGCACAGACATAGCACCGAGCCTGACTCCTGAAAGGGCATGAATGGAGACTATGGACTCTGAAGCTTTCATCCAACCCTTTGACTTCAGGTACCTCTTATGTTTAATTAGCAGGGATAAGGCCATATGGTTTACCTAGTGATGAAATAGTTCATATGTAACTTTTTCCTATTTAAAACATATCAGGGTTTTTTTCTTATTTGTTTGTTTTGGTTTTTTGCAACAGTTTCTCTGTGTAGTCTTGGCTGTCCTGGAAATCGCTCTGTAGACCAGGCTGGCCTCGAACTCACAGAGATCCACCCGCCTCTGCCGCCTGAGTGCTGGGATTAAAGGTCTGCACCACCACTGCCCAGCAAGCATATCAAGTTTTATTTAACACCAACTTACCGAAAATCTTCCAAGTGCCTCTGAACTTCAGAGTGGACTCTCTCCTGCATAGTTTGAATGTAGTGCCGATGCAGGTCCTCAGGAATAAGCTCAGGTCTTCTCTTTTCTGCAAACAAAGGAATTATTTGATCCAAACCATGTTCTGTGTGGCCTGACGCTGACAACACAACATTACACAGCACAAACTGAACTTAATACAACAGAGAGGTTACTTAGTGCAGTTAACACGCTTCCTGCCAGAATTCAATCTCAACTTTTCAATATGCTAGACTCCCTTTCTGCTGGGATTCACGTGATTAAATCAGTATACACTAACAAACAAATAAAACATCGGAACTGAGGCAAGCCACATTTCTACGGAGATGTTAATCTTCCGGGAAACTTACCTAGATCCACTGAGATTTCCTCGGGAACGGGGACTTTCAGGTGCTGAAAGAGAGGGCAGAGAAAAGGTCAAACAGCACTGCAGACTTCTGTGCTGCACAGAAGAACGTGTGTAAGTTATTCTTAAAGATGTGTTCCACAATCCAGCCTTACTCGTTCAAGTGTCACAGTCCTCTCCAGTCTACTGCTTAACACAGAACCAAACTCCTTCTCAATGTTCCACCATGGAAATAACTACAGTCATCTCACTAGATAGCAGAACAAATGCTTCAGTATTACTCCAAATAAATATCTGACATTGGCTTACTAAAAACAATGGTCAATATAGTCAGTTATACACTATTTGAAGAATATAAGTAAAACCTAAACAATGTGTATATTACACCAGAAAAACTGACTCATATGTAGGCGTGATTTTAATTTCTGAATGTGAATCTTATTCAAAAGATCACATTATTCTCAGCAGTTTTCTTAGGTGAATTTTTAGAAATCTCGAGGTATACTCCCAATGACGGATTACTGGATGTTGTGTTAAGTTTTTGAGTCTTAAAATCCCCAGTAACCATCTGTATGTAATTCCTGCTGTAGAACTAAGGCAATCATCTTCCAATTAACTTTTTCTATGCCAAATTTCTCCCAGTAAGCATGGACACTTTGGTCACATTGTCAGAATGCAGTGCTCTTGATACAACAATTTGACAGAAAATATTATTTTGTATTCGGAGGAAGTATCTTAGTTCTTATCATACTTATTTTATACTGAACACCTACTAAAGCCATATACTTCCTAAATTTAAATAATTCCTGTAAAGATCTGAAGTTTAAATTTGAAAATAAGTCAGTGTTAAAGTATTATGAGATCCTTACATTATTTATTTTGGTGTGTGTATGTGATGTGTGCACACACGTGAGTGGATTTGCTTGCCCATGCACGAATCTGTGAAGGCTAATGTTAGTCCCTCTATCACTCTCTATCTTATTCTTTTGAGATAGGGTCTCTCACTGAAGCTGGTACTAGCTGATTCCACTGGACTGACTGGCTGGAGAGCCCCTGGGAGCCTTGTCTTCACCCCTTCCCTCCTAGCACTGGGATTACAAGTGTGCACAGCCATGCCTGGCTTTTTATGTGAGTGCAAACATCTAATTCAGGTACTTATACCTGCACAACAAGCACTTTACCCACTGAATAAGCCATCTCTCTGGTCCCTTGTGTTCACTTTTAAGAAGAATGATAATGGCAAGACATGTTCATGCATGTCTGTAATCCCAACACTTGGGACTCAGATGGAGGATCTGGAGCCCAAGGACTGCCTGGACTATAGTGAGACTTTGTTTCAATGAAAAGGGAAAAGAAAAGACATGAGAAACAGAAGAAAAAAAAAAGCATTTTTAGCACAGGTGCAAAAAAGTACACATGGGGTGGCGATGTAGCTCAGTAGTAGAGCCTTTCTTGGCATATCATGACAAGGATTTAAGTCCCAGTATCACAAACAAATAAAATAAGAACTAACTCATATATATGGATAAGGATGAAATAATTATGATTTGTCACTTAAAAGAAGAACCAACACTTTAATATGGATTCTTCTTATACTTTAATGCCAACACAGATCATGAGCAGTAAACGGGCCGGTATACAGTATGATGGAAGCAGGCGCTATATCTGGTTATTTTCTTTCTCCTCACTACACCAGCAGTTCTCAACCTGTGGGTCATGACTCCTTGCGCATGTTGGTGGTGGAACAACCCTTTCTCAGGGGTTACATATCAGATAGCCTGCATATCAGATTATTTATATTATGATTCATAACAATATCAAAATTACAATTATAAAGTAGCAACGAAAATAATCTTATGGTTGGGGGTCACCACAACATGAGGAATTTCATTAAAGGGTCGAAGTATTAGGGGTTGAGAACCACTGTTTCAACACTCTTTCCAGGAAAACAGCAGGGTCAGGGCTGGGCTGGAAAGATGACTCAGTGGTTAAGAGCACTTGCTGATCTTACAGAGGACTGAAAAGAGTTCAGTTAAGGGCCTGACCCTCTCTTCTGGCATCCAGTCACTGACACACAGTTGGCACATACCCACAGATACAACAAACATACATAAATAAAAATCAGGAAAATAAAAAAATTGAGAAAATCCTAGGGAGGAAGTGATGGAGATTGGAGTCTGAAGCACCACTGCGGAGAAGAGCAGATGTGAGAGGACAAGGGCTGGGAAGGTGGCAGAGTGCTTGCCTAGAATTCATGGAGCCATGGGTGTCATCCCAGCACCTCCTAAAGCCAGATACGGTAGCACATGCCTTAATCCCTGCAACTGGGAAATAGAGGCAAGACAGTAAGTTAAGGTCATCTTCAGTGACATACTGAATTCATGGCTGGCCTGAAACCCTGTGCAAACATAAAGGAGGTAAGAACCAGAGGGGAGAGACGACTGGAGAGATGGCTCATACAGATGAGTGCTTGCTATGTAAGCAGGAGGAGCTGAGGACCTAAACTGAGGTCCTCAGCATCCACATAAAAGCAGGGCTTGGTGGTGTGTGACTGTAATCTAGCAATGAGGAGGTAGACACAGGCAGGCCCCTGGAGCACACTGGTCCGTAAGTCTAACTGAATTAGTCAGTTGAGATTCAGTGAGAAAACTGGTCTCAAAAAATAAGGTGGAGGGCCAGGGATATGGCTAAACAGGTAAGGTACTGGCCAACAAGCCTGAACCCTGAATTCAATCCCTGGGATCCACACAGTATAAGAACCAACTCCTACAGGTTGCCCTCTGACCTCCATGCTCACATCTTAGCACAAGTGTGCCCACACCCACACCAATAAATAAATTTAATAATAATAAAAATAGGGTACAAAGCAACAGAGAAAGACACCTGATATTGACCTCTGGCCTCCACATGTACATGCAGATGTGTGTGCACACATGAAAATGTGCACACACACATACACAAAGGAAACAATTTTTATATTAAAAGATCAACCAAACAAAAAAGTGAAGGGATAAGGGCCAAGTAACAAGACCATCCAAGCAAGTACTAAGGGCTATTATTTACCCTTACTTAGTAATGCAAATGATAAAATTCAGCTTAAAAATAAAAGACTTAAAA
>CABHPQ010169056.1:0-30684 GCA_902168405.1 Peromyscus aztecus | reverse complement strand
ACACACACACACACACACACACACACACACACACACACACACACACACGTATACACCCACTCTCTCAAAGGAAAAACGAAACATTCTCTGATAAAACACTATAACTAATACCGCCATATGTCTACCGATCGTCTATGAAAGCTACAAAATTCATCTAAAAATATTCAGGAGTGAAAACAGTGGCATTTACAGTGCCCAGTATAATAGCAGGAATCTCTACCAAGCAACATTAGCATTCTCTGACTCAGAACACTACATTTTCTCAAGGTCTTTTTATTTCTATAGCAAATAATGAACAACTTCCTTACAAATATTCAAATAGCTTTTCAAGCTACTTTTGAGATTATTAATTCAGCTCAAATGTTCATTCAGGAAAATTCTAATTAACTTTTCTATGCTAAACAGAGGTCCTGTTTAACTAAAATTTTAAGATCAGGAATTGCTTATTATTTGGCTTTTATAAACTGGTAACTTTAGGCTTATTCTACCTGTACACGTCTGATCTAACACTATGCTCAACATGAGGAAACATTACAAGCTCCATTGACAGCCTACTTCTCCTTCTAATAATTGTATACGGCTTCTCTTACTTCCACAAATGACCATAATCCCCTGCCCAATGTCTGTTAGATTTCTTTCTAATTTCTTTTTAATAACATTTTTAGTGCCAGACATGGTGATGATGCGTCTAATCCTAGCAATTAGAAGGTGGAGGCAGGAAAACTAAGCTCAAAGGCCAGTTTGATCTATATAACAAATCCCTGTCACAAAAAAAAGAGGCTAGGCCAAGTCTTTGCCTAGCATGTACAAGCTACTAATTCAGTATCCAGCACTGGAGGGGGGAAAAGGTTTTTAAAACAAAAATGCAATCCTAGCCCCCACCAAAAAAGTTGACAGTTGAATCAGTATGGTCTCTTTTAACAACAAAAAATTATTTATTTTAAAAAAGAATATGAAGTCATGTTGTCTTTTTAAATGCATGACTCTGAAAGTTTTACTATTAACACAAACTTGAAATAACCCAAATGCCCATCAACTAGTAATAGATAGACTAATTGTGGTGAACCCACACAGTGAATACTTCTACACAACTGAAAAGCAACTACTATACCCAGGACCATGAAGAGCATACAAATGCATTATATTAAGTCAAAGAAGCAGACTTCAAAGGCTGAATACTAGATAACCGGTTTAAGTACATACTGGGAAAGGTAAACTATACAGGCAGAAAACAGATCCACACTGCCAAGACTGTGGTGAAAGGACAGGGGCTAACTACAAAGGAACATGAGTGAAGCTGGAAGCTTGTGGACCTGTTTTCATTGTGGTGATGACTACGGATGCCAGGACTCTTAGCATTAACACTGAAGTAGAGACATTCAAGTATGACTTAATGTTCATGTGTAGACAGTTTTGAAAGACCTACTGAGACATCAGAAGTTTGTAGGTGAGTTTATTTTCATTATCAACTATGTCACACAACAATTACCAAAGTTCAATATAGAAAAAGTAGACACAACTTGTTTCAAAACTTGAAAGTCAAAGCCATTAAAAAGTAACTTGCTTATGAGTTTATGAAGGACAGATTATACTTGGTAGGCAGGCAGAAAACATTTCCCAACTAATAATGCATAATTCACTGGAGCCTGGGCTAACTCAACCTTCCTACTGCTGGTACATACCCATGTAGCTTTAAAACAAAATCATCCATGTCTCCAAATATTAAAATGGGAACAGGGAAGTGCTAGTCACAAAAATATACTAACCTGAATTTGCTCAGTTAATCAATAAAGATGAAAAGGATTTAATCTTGAATGAAAACACCACGAGGGTCATAGACAGCCTAAGCCAGAACAGCAACCTGAAATAAAAAAAAAAAAACTAAATTAATTCACCTCCTCAACTTTCACTTAGCATCATTATGCTTTTTTATTTACTTCCTTGTGGTAGTCATAAGGAAATGCTTGTATTCTGCATTAACTGATTCTGCAACCATCATTTTCCAAATGCCAAGAAGGAATTGAGTTTTCATTTTGCAAATTATAAAACTCAGTTGTACTCATTGTCTTAATTTGCCTCATATCCCATCCCAAAAACAAGTCAGCCCCACAATGGCTCCTTCCCAGTCACAAATATCCCTCTTTCCAGTCTACAGTTCAAAATCTACATCCTCAAAACCTCAACTAGTTCTGCATCTTTGTTTCTTCCTCCTTCTACACACACTTCCACTCAAACTATTCTAACCTGCTTGCTTTCCACAGAATAATTTCACTATTCCCAGCTGCCATCATTCAATGAACCTTCTTGGCATATAAAAGAAGACACTGTAAATTTTACTTTGTTGAGTGTTAAGTAATTTCATACTCCTATAAATACTGAGTGTTTCTGGAATTTATTCCCCTCCCCCCCCCCTTTTTTCTTTAATTTTCTTTTCCGGGTACTGCTTTTAGTCTTTCTTTAGAGGGATCATATGATTACCTAAGGTTTGCTTCACTGGTGAGCCACAACTCTTCTGAACACTCCTTTTTTTTCACTCTTTGTCAATTAAACTATGTAAGTCAGCTTTTTCAAAACTTTTAAGAATTCTATATTCAATTCATTTTTGCTAGACTATTTGCTGCCATAGTCATATATGTGTACTTCACATATATGGTACATATATAATCTTACATAATCTTCTAATTAGGGAACCTCTATCCTACTTCTTGGTTGCTGGCTCTCCATCACCTATTACCATGTTTGACATAAGTAAGGAGTAAGTATGATTCATAGACAAGTGGACTGGTTTTAACGAACATTCACTGCATATATATGTATAAGTCACTTAGTACAAAAACCCAGTAACACTACACTCTGTGGCAGTATCTTTCTCTCAGTAGTCCTACTCTTGTGTTAAGACATGATTATTCTTGAAATGACATTTAATTGTGAGAAGTAGGATTGACATTTACTATAAGAAGTGGTTTTTCCTCCAGTGACACTGAAGCCCATGGAAACTGATTAGTTGGAAGAAGCACCATCCCTTCACCTCCTGTACAATCAAGAGCCCAATTACTTTAATTTCCAAGAGTACCACTTAAAGTTCTGAGGGATAGTAGGCTATGAGAACCTTCAATAAACTGCCCTAAACACAAATCCTTTTGTGCAGTGCACTGTTGTTTACATTATCTCATCTGTATCCTTTTGAAGAGGACCGACAGGAACTCTGAAAAGATCATAAATGTATAACTGATACATAAACATGAAATCTAAAATCTACCGAGATTCACTACAGTTCTTTCCTGAAACTTCACCTAAAAGCTTTTGCCAACTTTCTACAATAATTGAAACATGTAGGACTTACATCTACTGCCATTGTGAAATGACCAGATTTACCAGATTTATCTTCTGATGGTAAACAATTGCAAAGTTGTGTGTGTGGGGGGGGGGGGGGGGCGGCGCGCGCACACACACACCACTTCCCAGATCTTGAACAAAAATGAGTGTGATCTGTATTGCTTGAAAACTTGAAACAACCAGAAAGTCTCTATAAGCACCTTGTCTTTATATTGAGAGCCATGTTCTACACACCACTGCAGACAGACTCAAACAGAAAACAGGAGTGTGCTGACTCTTAAGAAGCAAAGGTCCAAGTTCACTGTAACGAAGTGGCAAGGGTTTCTAGAATAGATACTGGAAAACAAAGAGCTTTGCAGACAAAGGCTACATTTCTATACTGGGGTCCATTTGCATCTCAGACTTAATAGTAATCCTCACACACTTAGGCATGTGTCCATAAATCAAGGGAGTAAAAAAACAAATTTGACATTTGTCAATGAGAGTCCTATCAAGCAAAGACAGAGGGTTTAATGATACACTGAATAAAATGGCCCAAAATAAAGCCTGTTCTCTAACAACCCTGAGAGTTCTTTAAAAGCAAGCCTTGAAGGGATAGATAATCTAATCTTCAGTCTAACATCTGTAACCATCAACCAAAAAGGGAAAACCTCATGCTTCCCAGGCCTATGGTATTCAGAAGAGTTGTGGCTCGGAGTGAAGCAAGCCTTAGATAATCATATGACCCCCCCCCATAAACAAAGACTAAAAGCAGTACCCGAGAAAGAAAACTCCAAATAATGTGAATACATCCCAGAAAAACTCAGGAGTATTTATAGAAGTATGGAATTACTTAACATTCCACAAAGTAAAATTTATAATCTCCTTTTTAATGCTTAATAAGCATCAACTGATTACTAAGCAATTTTTTTAAAAATTATAAAGACAATTTCTAGAGCCTTAATGAGAGAAAATCAATCAAAACCAACCTAGAATTGATAGTTGATAGGAAACTAAAGTTAAAACACTAAAGTTATTATATATGTATTTCATATCTTCTAGAAGGCAAGAGAAAAACTAGATATATTAGTAAAGATACAGAGGAGAAAAGCAATGACCCAAATGAACACCTAGGCATACATACGAAAATGTCAGAGATGTTCTACCAGATACTTGGTAATTAGTTTTCTATTCTGTCTGGTGGGCTAAGATCCTATTCTTAGTCTACAGGAGCTCGAGGTTTTATACTGTTCCCTAAATTCCTTTGGGGTTTACTCCTCAGCCTCAAGAACCTTCTTCATAGACATATGAGGTGTAATACAGTACAGTAACTAGAGCAATCATAGGCTCACTTGTTATCTGTCTTTCAGGAATCAGTTTTCATTGCTTGGTGGCAGTGTCTTAAGAATTGTCATTTCCATTCCACAGGAGGGAAATATGCCAAGTACTAGAAATCTAGCCAACTTCCCAAAACTAGTAAAGTCATGGATCTTATAAAAAGAATCTCCTATCACTACTGTGATAGGCCAGCATAACTCCTAACGACACGAAATCCTATCCTTACACTCATAGATAAGTGTAGTTACCGCCCCTCATCAAAGAAGCTCTTCTTTACAGCAAATGGAGACCATCACAAAAAACCACAACTGAACACAATGTAGAAAATCACTGAGATAGGAATCACGTGAAACCAGCAATTATGACCACATTAGAAACAAAAAACATATAAGAGATACATATTAAGTGATAGAAAAATATGATTTATAAAATAGGCAAATATCATTGTTCAAGAAATACTCAGCAGTAAACAATAATAAAAAGACAACATAAAAAACCCATATTAGATTAAGGGGAGGGAAAAACATATACCTATGACCAAGGTTGCAACATGTGATCTCATAATTGTTCAGAACAAATACATGGAAGATGTTATTTATTTAGGAGGAAATAACACACCTGATTATCACATGCTGGAATTTGTTCTAGTTTGTGTCTGTTGCTGTGATAAACACTCACTCCAAAGGCAACATGGGATGGAAAAGGTTGATTTCACCTTACATGGGAAGCTGAGAGTAGGACTGAAGCAGGGATCATGGAGGAACTCTACTTGCTGGCCTGCTTCCCTGACTTGCTCAGTTACCTTCCCTGCTCAGTCCAGGTGCACTTGCCTAGGGATGGTGCTGACCACAGTGGGCTGGACCCTCCCACATCAATCAGCAACCAAGAAAATGCCTCACAGACAAGACCAGGCCCATAGAGCCAATTCTTCAATTAAGGTTTGTTCTTCCCAGATCGTTCAAGTTCATATCAAGTTTACAAAAAATTAATCAGCAAAAAAATCCATGCCCAATATTATGAAATTTGCCTATAATCTGGCCAAAAGTAAAACTACTAAAGGAAGAAAGACAAACAAATCTTTAAAACTAAATAAATTATCTCTGTAATAGGTAGAATTTAAACTATTTCCTTTTTAACAAAATGCAAAAAGAAAAAGAAAAGTAAGTTATGAATCACAGGTTTTACATTCAGTCTGTGGTGTTGAATTGTCAGTCATTTTCCATATTATTAGAAAGAAAAATGACTGTGAGTTACAATGAACAAATCCTAGATGGGAAGAGAAAAACAGCAACTGATCCACTCATGCTCATCTTTAAAGAAATGATAAGTCCTAGTCTAAAAAAAGGAAACATAAAAACCACATATGAAATGAAGAAAAAAACTGAGCTTATGGGGAAATTACATATTTAACAGATGACAGAAAGAAACTGTCTGAAGTAAAATTGGCCATTTTTGAGAAAAACAGTTCTCTTATAGGGAGGAAAGGCTGTAAACATGTCTAAAATAAAAAGCTGACTATGACTCAGTCACAACTGAATCTTATAAAACTAATGGTCCTTGGGCTATTTAAGGCATCTCAAAAGTTTGACTCCAGAGAGGATCAGATGAAACTGTATCTACAGATTATATGGATGAGACTACCCAGACTGATGGCAGCAGCTCACAAGAAGCTGCTTGCTATATGTAATTTCCCTACTGGAAATGTATCAACCTAAATAGAGCATGAAGGTACACTGCGCTGGCTCAGACATAAAAAGCAGTAAAGTAGCACATCAGTGCTCCCTAGCTATGGTCCACCTTGTTAAAGAAGACTGAATGACAAAGTCTCAAAGAGAAGACCATAGTGATGCTGACGGTCTCTACTGCTCCACTTCCTACTTTTCTTATAGCATTAATACTCCACTGAGACTGGTGTATCGATAGAGCTGCATTCTTCTTACAAAGGAAAATAGGTAAGGGAGGTGATATTCATGGGGAAAGAAAGTATTTCATGCTAATAACAACAAAAGGGAGTGAAAGAGTACACAGAGTGCTCAGCTAGCGTGAATGAGGCCAAGTCCGATTTCCAGCACCAAATAACCAGGCAGAGTGGCATCCACCTGTAATTCCAGCACTCACGAGGTCCAGGAAGGAGGATCAGAAGCTAATATCATCCTCAGCTATATAGCAAATCTGAGGACAGCCTGGGATACAGCAGATCTTGTTTTTAAAAAATAAATAATAGACTAAAGTGTTAGGAATAAAAACAAAAATCTGAAAAGTCTATCCCAGCACTATTTTAACAAAACTGAATTATCATAAGATTGCCAAATTCATATTTCTTAGTAAATAAATGCTAGCCTATAAGTATCCTGACAACATTATTTTAAAGTAAAATAAGAAGTTAGGAACTACCTCGCTATTCTCTGTCCTTTTCTGAAGTCATCTACTTTGTTAAAATAACACAGTACTAAGCCAGGCCTCGGGGTGCAAGTCTATCACCCCAGCTACTCAGGAGTCTGAGACTGAGAAGGATTCAAGTTCCTGTCTGGAAAACTTAGGAAGATGCTCAACAGAAAGGTAAAGATTTAAAAGGCTGGGGATACAATTCAGTCATAGGGTATTTGCCTATCATCATAAGGTCCAATATTCAACCCCCAGGGGCACAGAAAAATAAGAAAAAAAATGATTACTCCGTCAACTTGACTTGTGAAATTTTGCTTACTTTATCCCTAATTAACAGAGCCCATTAAATGCTTGCTCATGTTACCTAGGTAAAACTGTCTTTAAATTTTTAAGTTCTGTATGACATTACAAAATGAACTCAAACTATGCTGAAAATCATTAAAGTAATTTAAATGACTTCTGTCACCCTTAAGTCATATACTTGTTCAAATCTTAGAATCACCTAAAATACAAATAAGAATTCTGAAAACCTAGAAAAGAAAATTATATCAATTATCTCATAATTAGCATCCTTTTACAGTGATTATCCTCTCAGTTAATCTGAAATCAGAAGGCAAAATACTAAAATTTCCATCATTTATAATACCACCACTCCTTCAACTTTCCCGTGGGGCACAGATTGAATTTCTAAGTCTTTTTAACTTGCCATACCATGTAATTGGCTGCTTTCCCACCACATCGCCACAAGACTCTGCACACTATAAGGAGCCTGTTACTCATCTTCTTACTCCTTAGTGAATTCTAGCACAATATCTTAAAATGTTTGATATCTCTTCACACCAATATCCTTACCTATCTCACAAAGCAACTGGCAAAGACAAAATAGCAGAATTATCTGTGAGAACATTGTGTGTAAAATAAAAATGCTTTGTAGCTATCAAACGGAATTTATCTCCCCGTTACCTATTGCTATGCTAAGCCTTAGCTGGCAAACAGTGACATGCTCTAGGAACAGAGCAGAACAATGGGCCCTTAGGACGCACCAGGGTTCAATGGTGGCTCCACAACCTTCATCTCCAGAGCCTCCATTCGCAGGTTCTGGAGCTCGACTGAACAGTGTTAGAATCGTTCCTTCACGACCCTCCCGCCCTACCTATCACAGCACCCTCACCACTCCAGACACCATCTGGAGTTTTTATGGTCTCCTGTGCTAGTTCCACTTCCATTTCCAAGTCTGTAGAGTTCAAAACAATGGACTGTTTGCTGCTTAAGTCTGACTTGGTTGGCTGATTTGCCACAGTCTTCCAGCTCTGTTACCTCTTACCAGGGGAAACAGAAAAGCATAATCAATACATCAGGGTATTCGGACCTTTAACACTATTTCTGTGATACTATTAAAAAAAAATCACTTATGTTTCCATACTTTTTAAAAATTTAGTCAAGACAAATGTATAATATTATATTACCTACGCTAACTTATATCTCATCTGAATATTTTCTATTCATCCAACAGCATAGTCACAAGCTTTAAAAAGTGAAAATCTATACCAGATGCAAAAATAAATTAAGAAAAACTGGTATCTAATAAAACAATACAAGATGTAAATGATATAATCAATAAACAAGATACTATTATATTCAATTTATGAAACTGCACTTTATACTCTGGTCAAGAAAATAACCTCATTTTAAGATAAGAAGTATTCACAAGAACTGACATATTTAAGGTCATAAGTCTCAATAAGTTCAATAAAGTAGAAAAAACAAGCTATGTTCCTCTATCATGCAATAAAAATAAATATTCAGGCAAAAGTCATACATATAAAAATAAATAAATCTTTTTAAAAAATAAATTGAATGGGCTTAAGAGCAAATTGAAGATGCTATAGGAAAAGAGTGAACCAAAGAATAGATCAATAGAAATTCCCATTTCATGGGCCTTAGCGGTACATGTTACTGGAGTTGTATCCATGTCAGTGGATGTCCACACAATCCAGAAGAGAATTTGACATTGCTGCTGCCACTGTTGCTATTATAGCAATGGCACCCACCACTGCTACTCTTTCTGGGATAACCATTTCATAATGGCTTACTACAGCTAGCACAATGGAGACCCTGGCAACAAAAGTAGCTACCACAGTTAGTTAATCTTTCATTCTATTGGGCATGATAAATTTAATTCAGTAGCTATGTACATCTCGATTGGCTTTGAAAATTATAAATTTATAAACTCAAGTTCCAGTTGCCTTTGGGATACTATCTTACAAGGACACCAACGTACAGTATGGCTCATTAAGGAAGAGAATGGCTCAATTGCCTTTAGCCTACTGGCTATGGGTGAGATAGGACCTCTGTTGCTCTTTTCTGTATGGAACACACAGATTGCAAGCCCAGCACTTTGAGATCTTTGGCAGCAATTAACTATGCAGCTCACACACGATTGAGCCTGTATGAAAATGAGTATTCAGAGACGGGTAATGCCTGGGGGGCACTCACCAACCTAAGACAGAGCACCTGTGTGGCCTGGGCAGGCATCTCCATGACGGGTAAGGTGACCTGCTGACGTCCCACGCAACCCAAGTCAGAAGCTCATTTTTTAATAAAAGGGGGACCTGTAGGGCCCTGGCCCCCGTTTTGGGTAACTGCTGCCTTGCTTGCGCACCTTGACCTTTATTTCCCCCTATGCTAATTCCCTGCCAGGTTCCACCCTCCTCAATGCTTAAGAGAAGTTCCTTGTCTGTGTATCCTGAATAATGGGCATTAACAGATTAGAAGCAAGATTGTAAAACATCAGTAGCGAACTTCTGCCCTCCGGGGTCCTCCCATTGTGCTGTAAGCCTGTATTTAAGACCTCCTCCCCCCTTCAATAAATGACATTCGGCATTTAAAATTAAATATATATATATATATAATTGAATGAATACTGCGAATGTAATCTATGAATACCACAAATGTGATTAATATCATGAGTGTAATTAATGAATATCATGAGTGTAATTTAATAAATAAATAAATAAATAAAATTCTATTTAGTGGGGCTGCAGCAATGTCGCAGCCTTAGTATGTGCTAAGGGCAGATACTGCTCCTGCAGAGAAGCCTGGTCCTTGCAGAGGACCCCAGCACCCACACAGTGGCTTTCAATCATCTGTGACTCCAGTCCCAGGGGATCTGATGCCTCTTCTGACTAACATGCAGACATGACACTCATACAAAACAAAATAAAAATAAACAAATCCAAGTATAACTAATACAGTAAATAAAATTATATTAATTTAAAAAAAAAAAAGAGAAATTCCCATTTCAGAACAACCAAGTCCGGCCAGGCATAGCTGCACACACCTTTAATCCCAGCACTCAGGAGGCAGAGGCAGGCGAATCTCAGTGAGTTCAAGGCCAGCCTAGTGAACAAAGTGAATTCCAGGACAGTCAGAAACCCTGTCTTGAAAAATAAAAGTAAAAACCAGAATAACCAAGTCCACAGGGACACCAGACATTTACAGAGTGTCAAGTATTTCCTCACAAGGTATTTGCTAGTTACAAGGAAAAAATGGCCGATCATTAAAATTGCTATCACTGCAACAGTACTCATGTGCTTCCAGATCTGACACCTTGAGAAGGACACACATAAAGACTATGGGTGTCTCAGCTGAAATACATAATCAAATTTGAGTGAGAAGAAACATGTAAGTGTAAACTGAAGGACAGTCTCAAAAGGCAGGTGTCACAAAAGGCAAAGTTATTTCTCCAACTAAAGAAAACAAAACAATGAGAACTAATTTGATCCTGGGCTAGGAAAAACATTGTTTACTTTTCCTATATAATTTGGTCAATTGGTGAAATTTAAAGTTATAGGCAGACTAAGTAAAATTTAGTAAATATACATAGAGATTAAATGCTAACATCTGTAGACAATGTCCACTGGTTAATTCTGGAGAATGTCTCATACTTCATAAAATAAAACTAAAGTTTAAGTGAATCTGCTAATTTTTCAATAGTTCAGAAAAAAAATAATAATGTATACAATAAAAAGAAAATTATATAGGAAATATGGCAATATATTTAGAAACTGGATAAAAGAGAAGAATTACTTGATTATGTTAGCACTATTCTTTTTTCAATTTTAAATCATTTTAAAATTATAAAAGCCTTCTGGGGGTATAATTTTTTACAAATACACTCTATGCCTGTATTCCCAGCATTCCACAGGCTGAAGTCAAGGTCACCCAAGATAGCATAATGAGTTCCAAGCTAGGCTGGGCTATGTCCCAAAAAAGTAACAACAACCCCCCACACATTTTAAGGTCACCACAGACAATCTGAGGACTGAAACAAGAACTGCAGAAGAGACCCAGCTGAAGGGCAGGAAACATTCTGCTCCACCGTAAATTCCAAAATCCAATGGCACACAGCAACAGGAGCTGCTCATGTCTGTCTGGGTCTCCCTCTCTCTGACTCATTCACAGATCCAGTCCCACATACGAGGGACTCAGAAAAGTGGACAAATGACTGAGCACGCGCATACATAAAGAGCACTCATAATCTGCAGGATGAAAGCAAACCAAGAGCTGTTCCTAAACAACTAACTCCTCATTTCCACTAACATCTTAACCAGTCCCCAATGAAGGAAAAATAAGAACACAGGAGTTGCTCTTACTTTCGTGTGGATGAGACAGAGGTTTAGAATCCCTACCCCTTTCTTCCTCCAGCTCCCAAACTCTAATACCAAATTCTTAGCACCTCAGAACTGAGGGATAAAATGTCTAACAAATTATCCTTCATTTTCTAAACTTAAATCCAAAGAACCACTCAAACCTATGATACTCAAAAACTAAAAAATATATCCACAAATTCACTACAGTTTACGGATCCACTAGGATTCCCAAAATCATTTCAGGGAGCCAGAAGGCAAAACTCTTCTACAATACTACTGAGCTATTGTTTACTGTTTCTGCAGCTAACATTTGTATCAATACAAAAGCAAAAGAAACCAAGGTACTGACACCAAACTGTGTGTGTGAAGGGGTGTGCGTGTGTGCGTGCACATGCCACAGTGCGCATGTGAAGGTCAGAGAACAACCTGTAGGAGTTGGTTTTCTTCTACTACTATGTAGATGCAGAAGACAGGGGATCAAGCTCAGGTCCTCAGGCTTGGCAGCAAGCACTCATACCCTCTGAGCCATCTCACCAACCTGACAGCCTTCTTTTCTAATGAAATGTTAATGAGATTGATGCCATTAACAGGTACAATTTTTTTATTTTTTGGATTTTCGAGACAGGGTTTTTGTAACAGTCCTGGCTGTCCTGGAACTCACTCTGTAGACCAGGCTGGCCTCAACCTCACTGAGATCCCCCTGCCTCTGCCTCCCAAGTTCTGGGATTAAAGGCATGCACCACCACCGCCCAGCAACAAGTGTAATTTTTAATACTGTATAAGTATTTGGAATATCTATACAATTTAGTGAACCAATATTTTCCAAATGACCCAAACTTACTTTTACAAAACTACTCAAAGCACAGTCTAGTGAGATGATTCAGCAGTAAAAAACAAATACTGCTCTTGCAGAGGACTGGAGTTCAGTTTTCAGCAGCCACGTAAGATGCCTTACAACTGCCTGTAACTACAGCTGTAAGGCATCCAACACTCTCTTCCAGACTCCATGGGCACCTGCACTTCCCTACGCTCATGCATGCGCGCGTGCGCGCACACACACACACACACACACACACACACACACACACACACACACACACAATTAAAACTATTCCAGGTATACAAGAGCACAAATTTCTAACCCCAACATTAGAGGTTGGAATTCACCAACTAGGCAGTAAAGCCCAACCTGTAAGCTCCAGGCTCAGTGGGACCAAAAAATAAGATGGAAATCAATTAAGGAAGATACCTGAAATTGACTTCAGCCCTCCACACACATGCATATGTGCCTGTACATACATATGCACACACAGAAAAGAAAAATAAATAAACGATCAAGGGCTAGGGACACAACTCAGTGGTAGAGCATTTTTATAGCATATTCAAGGCTCTGACCCTTCCCAAAATATTCTTATATTCTCAGTTTTAATTTCCAATATGTAAATATCAACATAGCAACAATAACAAACTTCCTTGTAGTCTTTCACTAAGTTTTAAGAATGTAAAATAGCTGAACTTAAGTTGAAGCCAGGTGGTGGGCCTATAATCCAAACATCCAGGAAGCCAAAGCAGGCGAACAGAAAGCTGATACCAGCCTGGGCTCCATTGTGAGACCAGCCTCATAAACCAAAACATGATCACAAGTTTCACACCATACATTAGAGCAATAGACTGACCTGTTGGAGAATGTCACTAAACTTCTACAGAATAAGGATCAAGAGATAAGAAAACTAATCACTATCAGGACTAGTACAGCTTCTATTTAATTCAGCACAAGTAAAACTTACAATTAAGTTTATGCTGTGAACTATCTTAAAACATTACTTTCCTTAGTCAATGATTAAACTTGCTTTTGTTATTTTTATAGGAAATTTTGGAACCCCTAATGTCTTCTCATTGTGAATTTCTGTATTCCCAATACATCACTAACATAGAAATGCTCAATGATTTTGGATGAAACATTTAAAAGTTCAAGAAAGAAAATACAATTGCTCATACTCATATTCAATCAATAATATGTAATCAGAATATTTCTAAAATTTAAGATTATTTGACAACTGTTACAAACATCGTTCGCAATTTGCATAAAACTATGACAAGTAAACTTTATCGTATTTTCAGGATAAACTGTGTAAATAAAATATACCATCAGGATTATTTGGGGAGGGAGCCAGCAAGCTGACTCCACAATAAAGGTGCATGCGACCAAGCCTAACAAGACCCACATGCTGGAAGAAGGGAACCAACTCCAAGCTGTCCCTGGTACCTGTGCATCTACACACACACACACACACACACACGTCATTTTTAATTTTTTTTTTCCGGAGCTGAGGACCAAACCCACTGAGCTAAATCCCCAACCCCTTTAATTTTTTTTTAATTTAAAAAAAAACTTCACACTACTGAACTTTCATTGACAGTATTATAGTCAATGTCTACCAGTAATGTTATACAGACACCACCATTTTTAAATCAATAAATTTGAAAATAATAAGAAAAATTTAAAGATCTTTGCTGATATGAAAGACAATGAGATTATCTGCATCCACAGTTAAATAATTTGGAAGACATATGTCAAAACATTGCTAGTAGGTATAAGAAGTCATTTTCTTTTTAACAAATTAAAACAGAAGATGAAGGGGTCAGATAGTCACTCTTGAGACATTAAGTAGTGGTTAATACTAGAAGAGAAGGCAACAATTATGTAACACTTACTATATCCAAGACACTTTTTTTTTCTTACATGAGTCTATACAGTTAACTCTCAAAATCCTTAAGTTCACTCTTCCTTTGTAGAAGAAACTGAAACAAAACAATTTGTGCAAGACACAGTTAAGTGGAAAGTGAGATCTGACTCCAGGCTAAACTCTCCAGTAATACGTGCTAAGGTGAAAACTGTTTTCAGGGACCTCCCAGCGTATCAAAGGCTCACAGATTGTGCCCCTACTGACCATCAATTCAAAAAGAGGCAACACATACCTGTCTCTGGGCTTTAGTTGATAACCTATAATACCCAGGGCAAGCATGGTCCTCCCGTTATAGGGAACCTCATTTAAACTCCTTTTATGTATGTAAATGTCTATGTTTTAAGAAGCCTCTACAGTAATGTTTCCCTATGGCTTTGTCAAAGGTCATTAGTGCCAGCCATCCCTCCTCATACTCTCTCCTCTATCCAGCCCTGTCATCTCCCACCCCACTGAGGCCCTCCTGTTCCAATATTCCCCTTCCCCCTTCATACCGCCTGCATTCTATCCCACTTCCCTCAAACTCCAAGCCCTGCAATGGACCGTAACTAGTGTTCTACTTTCCGTGGGTACCCCAATGGATGTTATGGGAGTAACCAGCCACTTTCTGACTGGATTTAAAACATGTGCTACAAGATGAAACTCATACCTTGTACCAAAAATTGTGCCAAAACCATGGGACTGCTTAGGCCATACGTCCTAGGGGAGAACCTAATACTGTTATTCTGCTAAATGGATATAGTAGTAAACAGCCTCCTCCTAAGTTTTATCTTCCTACCCACAGATTATTACATCTCCCAACCGTCATCAGAGAAGCTTCTTTCTACAGTAAAGGGCAATGACTACAAAGACCCACAACTCATCAAGCAGCAGAGAATAAGGGGCTGGAGAGCGCCCACTTGCAATGGTCGGCTATCTCACACCCTCTCCCCACAAGGTTCGGGGATCACATTGGAAGAGGGGAACAGAAAGATTACAGGAGCAAGAGCTCTCGGGTATCTGCAGTAGACAGTATTTGCCAGACATGACAGCACTGTTGCACATATGAACTTATGGCAGCTGTCGCTGCTTGCACAAGACCTGCAAAAGATCAACCAGCCAGAATCCCAGCACAGACAGGGGAGGGGCTCGTGAAATGCCACCCCTAGCTGAAGAGCTATTGGCAGCTGATGGCTGCTAGGGGAAGGAAAGTAAGATTTCTTCAGGGATGCAAACTTTGGGAGACTGCCAATGCTCCAGCTGATGGTCCTACGCCCATGTACACAAAGCAGCACTAAAAGGACTCGGCGTTTTTTTAAAAGAACACATGAAGTAGCAGGGAAAGTGGAGGGAGAGGTTAGATAAGAATTGTAGGGGAGTGAGAGGAAAGTAGATTTGGTCCAAATGCATTAAATGTGTGTAGTAAATTCTCAAACAATAAATAGTATTTTTAAATGCAAAAACAATCCATGGTTTAACATCAGTCACATGTGTGATCCCTGAGGATTAAAAACCAGTGTGTATGGCAAACATTCAGGCTTGGCATCTGGCAAGCTGAGCATCCTTCAATGTAAAAGTAGACAAGTCACTGTGAAGGAACCAGTTATTCCTAAGACCCATTAGGAACTAATAATGAACTATCTCTTTACATGAAAAAAATATGTATAAATGGTAACTCTATCCCTCAGCCAGCCCATATTAAGTACCAAATAGTAATTTATTAACTATTCCTAACTACAGTTTAGAAATATAGGAAAATATATGAGTTGTGAATGTATATATATGTATTTATATTCTGAGTTCCAGGCTATGGTCATAGGAAATTTTCTGTCTCATTTCTCATGAGAACAAGGATTTCATGGCAGCCTTGCAGAGGGGCAGTTTTTCAGCAGCAGAATCAGAATTTAAGAACAATGACAAGAAAGATCAATGGTTCCTACCAGGGAAGGTGGCATTCCTCCACAAAGTATCATTCACTTCCTAAGTAATGTGAATAAAGCAAGAGAAAGGTTTCCACACTGGCAATTTCTATTCTACAGAGTACTTAATTCTATGGTGCTTACAAATCAAAGACTACACCACAAGTTAATTTAATGTGCTACAGAAAACATATCTTTAACTTTGTCTACTTATAATTGGGAACACAAAACTAAAAATACAATGTTTAAAAGCCAATTTGGCATATTTATGGTTTAAATTATTAACTAACACATGAAGCTACAAATGATACATTTATTTGGAGCAGAAAAATCTATACTGTCAAATTAATTAAGTACTGTTATATACCATGTTGGTAAGGTGTTCTCACCCAACAATTAATATATATACTCCATGCATTTGATTTTATAATATTAAATAAAATATGATTAGAAAATCACTTTAAGGAAAATATATAAGCCCAATGAGAACAGTAATAATAATTATAGCAATGGTCTATTAGGTGTATGCAATTTAACAGCTACAATGTTGATATATTTAAATTATTCCATTCAAATCTCAATAATTCTATAAGTTGGCTATCAATCCACTTTAACATACAGATGCAAAGTTTAATAATTTATTCATTTTATTTTATGAATAAATTTTATTTTATTTTATGTATGTGACTATGTGTGTATATATGTACACTACTTACATGCAGGTACCCAAGGAGGCTAAGAGAGAATGCCAGAACTCTTGGAACTGGAGTTACAGGCAGGTGCTGGGAGCCAATCCAGGGTCCTCTGTAAGAGCATCAAGTGCGCTGAACCACTGAGCCATCTCTCCAACCCCTAGTAAGTTTTTATATTCAAAGTTACACAACCCATGTAAGGAAGAACAAGGTATGCTATCAAGGCCAGGATCTTACTCATTTCACTACATAGTGAAAACCTAGGAACCATACATTTGGGGTGGGGAAGTGCAAACCATGGCCTTAAAAAGAGATTCACAGCCTAATATGTACTCAGCAAATATTTATTAAATTTAAAAAATTTGCCTAACCAAGTCACAGTGTCTAGGGACACATGCCTGGACAATAAAAATACAGCTCACCATAAAAATGAGAACAGTGGCTGCCGCTGGGAAAGGAAGCAGTCATACCTGAGTGCTATTTAAGCTAAACCAGAGTTCTTTCTACTGGTAGTTCCAGTCTATTCTTGAACTAGTGCCCTACTACAGAATAAGCTCCATGGCTAAGGAGTTTTGGAGAAATGACTACTTTCACAGAATCAACAAAAATTATACAACATAACCCTGGAACAACTTGTACAATGCTATCAGAGGTGAGTAGTGTCATGTTGAAAGAATTCAGAATGTCTCAAAGATGCTCACTGTTCAAAGATGGAACTCTATGAACTTCACTAGCCACAGTAATTGCAGTGAACTAAAATCTAAATATGTTTGACTATGGAAGTTAATGAAATGTTAAAACAAAACAAAACAAAAAAGCACCTAACACTTCAAACACTCAGGGAATAAATTCACTATCTTCAACCTTAGTAAACAAAAATTAAGAAGTAAACATTTATTCTGTTTGTGAGTTTTACTAGCCAATAATCAAATAAATAAATAGAGTATTCTATGGAAGTATTCTTCTTACAAGGAATAATTTAGAATATCACCATTTTTCAGCCCCACAAAGAATTAATGAATCTTACATCAGAAAGTCATCCAACATCACATGCCTCCTCAGGTTTTACAAACAGATCACATCAATTCTAATCAAATGTGGATTCAGCTGGAAATCTTCAGAGCATACAGACAACAGAGATGCATGTTGAATTATATTATCATATATAATCGGCAAAATTCAGTCTGTGGAAAACTGTAGACCCAGAGCTCGGCAGCTAAAATTAAAAGAAAAGGGAGAAAAGCAGGAGGAGAACATGCAGATTAGGAGTTCAGAAGACACCAAATTTAAAAAAAAAAAAAAAAAAAGAAAGAAAGAAAAAAAGAAAAGAAAAAGTAAGACTAAGTCACAGTGTCTAGGGACACATGCTTGGACAAGAAAAATACAGCTCACCATACAATGCGAGCAGTGACTGCTCCTGGCAGAGGAGCAGTGATGACCGAAGGGCACACAGAAAGCTTGTGTGGGAGCTGACAAGTTCTGGGTAGTTGTTCTAAATGTGTTCACTTTTAATACATGAAGTGAATATTCATTTTGTGTTTTCTGTTTTATTCGTGCTTTGTTATAATTTAAGAGCTTTTATAAAACACATATAAATAAAAGAACATCTCGCTGGGCGTGGTGGCGCACGCCTTTAATCCCAGCACTCGGGAGGCAGAGCCAGGCGGATCTCTGTGAGTTCGAGGCCAGCCTGGGCTACCAAGTGAGATCCAGGAAAGGCGCAAAGCTACACAGAGAAACCCTGTCTCGAAAAACAAAAAAAAAAAAAAGAAAAAAAAAAACATCTCAGTCTAACATTCTTAAAATTCCAGCCCTGTCAGACTCTTGCTTTGTGAACCAACATGTTACTGAATACCTGTATACTTCAGTCTTCACATCTATAATATAGGGAAAATAACACTCTGTAAGTATGACCATTGTACAGTTTGGATAAATGGTAACTATTATCTGTGCAAAACATGAAGCTATAAACTAGGTGGCCTTCAAAATTTTGACACCAAATGGTTATGCCAATTCTTTGAATATTTACATAGTTACCTTTTAAAGGTACCTAAGTCAGGTATGATGGCACAGGCCTACAGTTCTAGCACTCAAGAGGCTGGGACTACTGAGGACTACTTCAGTCCAGAGAGTCAAGACCAGCTTGGGCAACATAAAAAGACCTAATCCCGAACAAAAAAGTTTTCTGTGTATTAGTCACTTTTCATATAAATCCTTGCAAGCTAAAAACATCAGATAGTACTAACATAAGTTTATTTAGCCAGAAATTACACAAAATGCCTTAAAAAGGAGGCATATATTCAGTTGTGAGCATACATTCAATGTTTTAAGTTAATATATGGTAAAATGGTCTTTGGGGGAGAAGCGAAAGTATTCAGTTCTAAAACTTTCGAAACAGTTATCAATTTGAGTGCGTATCCTCCCATTCAGGATACAGACTAGTTCTATCCCCACCACCCCCAAACATCCCTGCACTCCCTCTACTATCACACACTCACTCAACTCCAAACCTGGGGTAAGATCTTAGCCCAGCTTGTGCTACTGTAATAGAGTATCTCGGAGGGTAGATTATAAAGAACGTAAGTACACTCGTCACAGTTCTGGAGGCTCAGAGGTCGAGATTAAAATTCAGTGCTTGGGGCTGGAGAGACACCTCAGTGGCTACAAACGCAAGCTCCCCTCGAAGAAGACCCATGTTCAATTTCCAACTCCCATGTCTAGTTCCAGGGGTCCAACACCTCTGGTCTCTGAAGACACCTGTGCCTGCATAGATATACCCACACACCTACACATAATTTTAAACATGAAAGCTTTTTTAAGTGTTTCAATGCTTGGTGAGGGCCCTTTTTGCTGCACACTAACACAGTGAATGGCAAGGGGGCAAACGAAGACAACACTGTGTCATCACAGAGGAGAACAGGGGGAGCAAACCTACTTCCAGAAGCTCCTAAGGATATTACTTTACTCATAAGGGCAGTACCAACAGGCCTACCCTTCAATACTGTTGCACTGGAAATGATCTCAATACTAACGTTTGCAGGGGACAAAACAATCAAACCACAGTGCCAACCATCTGGTCATATTAACTAGCTTGATTTAATTATCCTATGATGTGTATGTATGTCAAGACATCATGCTGTATATCATCCATAGTTTTTACACTGGTCGCTGTGGCATGTGTATATAGCCCCAGCTACTAAGGTGGTTGAAATGGAGGATTGCTTGAGCTTGAGGTCAGCCTGAGCAATGCAGAGAGTCAGCACCTCCCCTCCCCATCTCTCTCTGTCTATCTGCCCCCGCTTCAGAATTTAAAGTTTTTGGGGTTTTTTGTGTTTTTTCTTTTTTCCGTTCCCACTCACTATGTATGTAGCCCAGACTGGCCTTGAACATGTGGGTGCTGGGAATTGAACCTGAGTCCTCTGCAAAAGCAGCAAGTACTGTTAACTGCTGACTCACCTCTCCAGTACCTAGATGGCTGACAACCACCTGTAACTTCAGTTCCAGAATATCCAACATCCTCTTCTGGCCTCTGGGCACTAGCACACAAATGGTACCCTGGCATATATGCACGGGAAACACCCTGATACGTAAGATCCATTTAAAAAGGAAACTAAGGTGCAGGGCTGGGGAGATGGCGTAGTGGGTAAGTTCTTTGCTGTCAAGCACAAAGGCTTGAGCCTGAATCCCCAGCACCCGTATAAATTGCTGAGTGTAGTGGTGCACACCTATAACAACAGTTCTGGAGGGGCAAAGACAAGCAGATCCCATAGGCTAGTTGGCCAGCTAGTTTAGTTGAACAGTGAGAGACCAAATAAGGTAGACAGCCACTGAGAAGGACATCCCTGCCTCAGCCTCTGGTCTCTGTGTGTGCCTGCACAGACTAGCTCACACACAGGCCTCTGTGTGTGCCTCCACAGGCTAGCTCACACACACACACACACAGAGAGAGAGAGAGAGAGAGAGAGAGAGAGAGAGAGAGAGAGAGAGAGAGAGACTGACTATTTAAGGGGCCAGGGAAATATCTCCACAGATAAAGTGCTTGCTGTATAAGCATGAATAAGAACCTGAGTTCAGATCCCTGGCATTCACATAAAAACTGAGCATAGCAATGTCCCTGTGTAACCCTAGCACTGGGGGGAAGGGGTGGAGACAAAGAATCCTGATGGCTCAATGGCCACACAGACTGGCTGCAATGGTAAGCTCATGGTTCAGTAAACACGCTATCTCAAAAAGTAAGATGGAGAAGTGATTAAGAAAGACATCGTGATGTCAACCTCTAGCCTTCACATGTATCTGCAGAGCAAGCATGCATACAAAACACACACACACACACACACACACACACACACACACACACACATACAGGTAGATACTACACACCAAAATAAGGTGGGAGACTAAGAGCTGCTCTCTAAACCACTTTCAAGTATACACCAACTATAACCAAATAGAATGAATAGAATTATAATGCTACATCTCCATATCCAGAACTTATCCTAAAACTTTGTACTCTTTAACATCTCCCCATTTCTACCACTCCAGCCACTAAACACCACCTTTCTAATGCTCTGCATCTATGAGTTTCACTTTTTCCAATTCCATGCACACATGAAATCATGCAGTATTTGTGCATGCCTTGCTTATTTCTATTAGCATGAGGTCCTCCAGACTCAACAAGGTCAAGTAGACCTAAGGATTTCACCTAGGATTCATTCAAGTACATTTTATTTGAGTAAGTTGCATTTTCAAAGCTCTACATTGGATTAAGTATTTCAGTGTTTCTTTGACACAGGCCTGATATGGAGGCAACTTTGGTTGAGATGGCAAGTCCAAATTAAGACCTTTACAGATCCAAGTACAGAAAATAATCTTCTTATCCCTCCTTATTAAATTCAAAATAAAAACAGTATTAAACAACTAAGATTATGTTACTCAAAAAACATCCTATCTTTTTCCTGATTACACTGCAGTGGGTTTTTAAATATTAAATGGTAAATGTTTACATTTTTGTTTCACAAGTAGTAATCAACACTGAAATAAACAGAAGTGCAAGCAGTTTTTGTTTTTTTCTCTACACCCTAACTAGCATTCAATATTTTTTGTCTTTTTTAATTGGTTGGGGGGAGAGTAGACAACAAGTTCATGTGTGTATGGAGGCAAGGGGTTGACCAGGTGTCTCCACCTTTATCTTTTTTGAAGAGTTTCACTTTATGTGAGTGACTACATGTATGCATGTGCACCACATGCATGCTTGGCGTCCTTGGAGGCCACAGGAGGGACTCTGATTCCCTGGAACTGGATTTATGGCAGTTGTAAACCACCATGTGAGGGCTAAGTGTTGGACCTGGGTTCTCTCCCCAGGGGAGAAAGTATTCTTAACCACTGAGCCCTATTTCCAGCCCCCTTCCACCTTGAGAAGAGTCTCACTGAACCAGGAGCTTACCAATTTGCTAGACTAGCTGGCCAATGAACTCCAGGGATCTACCTGTCTCTACATTCCCTACATTCCAGTTACAGACCTGAGTAACCATACACAGGTTTGATTTGGTTTTTCATGGGTGCCAGAGATCAGAACTCAGGTCCTCATGACAGGCACTTTACTTGCTAAACCATTTCTGTATTTTTTGCTTTTTAAAAGCAGACATTATTCTAACTAGGATGAGAATGTAGTTCTGATCAGTGTTTCCCTGGTGAGTAAAATGTTGAGCACTTTTTCTCAAATGTATTAGTCACATACTTCTTAGAAGTGTCTGTCTGGATCATTTCCCCCATTTACTGACTTGATTGTTTAACTTGACATCACTTCATGTCAATTCTTGCTCTTATGTCCTAAGCAATTGGAATTTGGGGGTTTTATTTGGGTTTGGTTTTGGGTTTTGTGACAGGGTTTCCCTGTGTAAAAGCCCTGGCTGTCCTGGAACTCATTTAGTAGACCCAGGCTGGTCTTGAACTCACAGAGATCCACCTGCCTCTGCCTCCTGAGTGCTAGGATTAAAGGCATGCATCACCAAGCCTGGTGCTACTGGAGTTCTACTCAGGAGGTCGTCGCCCGTGTCATCCCTTGAAGTGGTTCCTGTTTGTTTTCCTAGCAGCTTCAGAGTTTGGGGTTCTATAGGAAGGATTTTCATGCATTTTTAGCTCATTCTTGTACAAAGTGTAAGAAAGGGACCAGTTTACATGTTCTCATGTGGATACTCAGCTTTCCCAGTCCCGTTTGCTGAAGAAGTGTTTGGCACCTTTGTAGAGGACAAGATGACCAGAGCTGTCTGTAAGAGTTTATTTCTAGATCTTCTACTCCATAGGCCTGTGTGCACTGATTTTCTACCAACACCACACTTGTCTTGGTCATTGTAAACCTGTAGTATACTTTGCAACCAGGTACTATGATGTCACTATTTCTCCTTTGGCCCGGGACTGCTTTGTGCTTTCATAAGAGTTTTATGGATTTCTAGTTGTCACTACAGTTGTGGTGGGAGTTTGATTGAATGTGCATATCACTTTCAATAGTATGATCATTTTAACAATAATAATTCCCCCAGTTCATAAACATGGAGGTCTTTTCACCTCCTGTGTCTCCTTCAGTTTCTTTATTTTTGATATTGTAGAAGTCTTTCACCTGTTTAGATAGGTTTATTCCTTCAGATTGTTTTTTTATTAAGGGAGTTTTATTTTTGTTTTCAGTTATTAAGAATGGGATTATTTTTCTGATTTCTTCCTTAATAAGTTAGTTATCGGTAGAAAAGTTACAGGTTTTTATATGTTGATTCTGTATGCTGCTACTTTGCTGGAAATGTTTGTGAGATCTCAGTCTTCTGGGAACATTCAAGGTCTCCAAGGTATACAATCACATGATCTGCAAATAGAGATCATTTGACTTCTTCCTGTTCTATTTTTATTCCTTTTGTTACTTTCTCTTTTTAAAGATCTTTTTACTTTATTTAATGCATATGAGTGCTTTTGCATGGTGTCCACAGAGATCAGAAGATACCCTGGAACTGGAGTTAAGGTTATGAGCCACCAGTGGTACTGGGAACCAAACCAAACAATGCTCTTAGCCACTGAGCCATCTTTCCAGCCCATACCTTTGTTGTTGTTGTTTTGGTTTGAGTTTTTTTTTTTAAACTACTCTGGTTAAAATTTCAAGTGAACTCCCTTGACTCATACTGATTTTAGAAGAAAAACTTTGCTTCCCTCACCAAGATGATGTTGTTAATGGGTCAGGTATATACTGCTTTTATTAAGGTATGACCCTTCTATAGCTGTTCTTTCAGAGCTTTTATCATGAGGAGTATTTCATTTTATCAAAGGCTTTTTCTAGCTTGAGATGATCAGTGATTTTTTTCTTGATTCCATTTATTTATTGATTTGTATACTGAATGATCTTTTGCATTTCTGGAATGAACTAATTTGACCAGTGTGCATGATCTTTTTTAATGTGCTGATGAATTTAATCTATAACTTAATTTAATCCTGATGTTTCTTGACTTTTTTGGTCTGGATGATCTATCTGTTTATGATAGTAGAATGATGTTAAAGTCACCCACTATTATTGTACTGATGTCTATCTCCCTATTTTTATCTAGTAGTGCTTGTTATATGAAATCAGGTGCTCCAACATTGGTGCATATTTACAATCATACTGTCTTGACAAATTGCTTCCCTTATCAATATGTAGTGAACTCTGTTCTGTACAGTTTTGACTTGAAGTCTATTTAGTCATATGCAAGTATGGCTTGGGGTATCATTTTATACCTTTCTTCTTTCATTCTGTGTATGTATTTGCCAGGAAGATGAATTTCTTGCAGGCAGCAAATTATTAGGCCTTGTTTTTTGTTTTAGCTTTTTGAAACAGAGTCTCTCTACATAACCCTGGCTATCCTGGAACTCACTATGTAGACTAGGCTGGCCTAGAACTCTCAGAGATCTATCTGCCTGCCTTCCAACCTTGGCTATAAGGCCTTTTTTTTTTTTTTAAAATCCCAATCAGCCAGGCTAGCATCTTTGTTTTTTTTTTTTTTTGTTTTTTTTGGGGTTTTTCGAGACAGGGTTTCTCTGTGTAGCTTTGCGCCTTTCCTGGAACTCACTTGGTAGCCCAGGCTGGCCTCGAACTCACAGAGGCTAGCATCTTTAAATTGGGGGCTTTAAAACCAGTTACATCCAGGATTATTGTTGAAAGTTGCACGCCAGTTCCTATCACGTTGTTGTTTTCTAGTTATTTCAAATGATCTGTTACTTTCTCCCTTACTCATAAAGGTTTCACCGTTTCCTAATTCTCACTTGCTTATCTACTCTTGCTTGTAAACTTAGAAAAGTTTAGCCTACAGATCTTCACCATCATCTATACTTGTTTTACATGTCTCTTCCCTCTTAATGGTATCCCATAAATCATGTATTCTCATTCTTATTTTTTATTGCTATCTGAATACATAATTCACCAATCTTAAAGGCTTGATAGTCTTTCTTCCATTCTTGATCTTCTCTACTGCCAAGGCTTTCAAATGAACTTTTCAGCTGGCTTACGGAGCTTTTCATTTCCAAAACTTGCCTGGTTCTTTTTCAGAATGTCTATCGCTGTGCTCCTCTTTCGTATCCTGCGCTGTCTTCTATAATTTATCCTATTGATTTGCATTTTATCTGAATTTCTTTTTTAAGCACTGTTTTGAATTCTCTGTGTGGCACTTCACCCACATGGACTTAGTTACTAGAGTGAGGCATGTTTAAGGAGTCATGTTGCCTTGGTTCTTCAAATGTCTTATTCTTCTACACTGCTATCTTTCCTACTTTTGTATCAGAACGTATTTAGGGACAGCCTTTTCTTGACTACATGCCCTAAAATGTAGTGTTGAGTTTAATTCCACACAGGCTTTAGAGTGTCCTTTCCTTGTAGCTTCTCTGGCCGTGTCAGTGGGTTTTGACATAGCAAACCTTGTCCTGGAGTCAGAGAACTCACTTTCTCTGTCGATCTCACAAGGGTTGGATCTCTCCAGTAGTTCAAGTAAATATTCTGTAAACTGTGAAACAGGGTACTGACTCTCTCTCTGTGGTTACCCCTCGTTCTGTCAGCAATATACAGTCTGATGAAGATGAAAGCCACCCAGACTGTGGTCCCCAGTAGGTGCCCCATCTACAATCTCTGTGTTATTTCACCATACTGTTGCTATGAGGCTGAATGTCCAGTAGTAGGTATTCCAGACCCCTAACTATGCTGACTTAAGGCTAGGTTATCAGCTAGGAGCTTTTATTTCCCCAATTCTTCAAGTAAAAATGAAGTTCACACTGGGCTGGGTCATGGATAATGTGAGCTGTTATTTCTCTTAGCTGGACCAGAAGTGTACTTCAGAGGAAGAACAGCCAGCCATGATTGATAATGTCAGGTTCAATCCCCAGTACTACACAGAAAAAGGGGCTGGGAACATAGTTCAGTGAAAGGTCTGACTAGCCCTAGGTGCAAACTCCAGCACCACAAAAAGAAAAGAAAAATAAGTAAACAGTAACCTGATATAAAAAGAAAGCAAAGCTCGGCAGTGGTGATGCACGCCTTTAATCCTAGCACTCAGGAAGCAAAGGCAGGTGGATCTCTATGAGTTCAAGGTCAGCCTGGTCTACAGAGTGAGTTCCAGAACAGGCTCCAAAACTACACAGAGAAACCCTGTCTCGAAAAACAAACAAACAGGTAAATAAATGAATGAATAAATAAATTCCCTTTATCCCCTTCCTTCCTCCCCTACATGCAGACATCTCCCTTTCTCTGGGTCTATCACTCCCTTTATCCCTCCCTCCCCTACATGCAGACATTTCCCTTTCTCTGGGTCTATCACTCCCTTTATCCCTTCCTTTCTAGATGTGGACCTACAATGCTATAGATTGTTTCTGCTAATTCACATATATCTACTCTTTGGGACAAAAACCTCTCTCATTTATGTGGCTCTAATTAGAATGCCAGTGACAGTTTCCTACAATGGTGAGCTCAGGGACAGCCTTTTAAGTGCTCAGCTGTCTGAAGCTATGCATCTCTTCTACGGCGGAAGCTTTCTAACATAAGCACAAAAATAAGACTAGAAAGAAATGAAGCCAGGAAATGGAAAGTACCCCAAAAGTATCTAATTTCTTGATCTGGTGTTCCTGGATTGACACAGCACTATTCTTCCTATTTATGTAGCAAATAAATTACCTTTCTGTTTAAGCTGTTTTAAAGTGTTTTTAATGCTTCCTATTTTAAAAGTTCCAAATGTTTTGTTTCTCTAGGGAAGCTAAAATAATAAGTTGTCTATTTGCTTGTGTGACCTTCAGTTTGAGTATTAATGTTTATTAGTATAAAGATAGTAGCCAATCCTGCAATCACAAATATGTGAAGTGAGACAGAAGTAAAAGAGAAAACCACATGTAGATAGACTAAGACTAGTTACACATTGAAGATTGACTCTCCAAGAGTCAGGAACCTTCAAATAGCTTTCGATGTAAATTTTAGTCGGTTGTAAGACTTCACAGCAGGTAGCACTTACTTTTCACATCTTACATCGAGCCACTCTACTTTCACTAGGAAATGAGATGCATGTTACTTTGTGTTGCTCTGCATTTACATGCTCATTCACGTATTTTAACCAATATCTGAAGACAGCCTGACATACAGCATCAGGAAAAGAAACACAGCTGTGTAGTAGGATTAAGTCATGAGTTAACTCATGTCATACACCTCTAAGTAGTCACTTCCTTTAATATAACAACTCCTACTCGCCACATGTTAGTAAAAGTACCTCTGGAACCAGGTGTGGTGGCACATACCTATAATCTCACCACATAGTACAGCAGGAGAAGTATCAGTTCCAGGCCAGCCTAGGCTACAGTGAGACTCTGCCTCAAAAAGAAGAGAGAAAGGGCTGATGAGAAGTCTCAGTTGGTCAAGTTCCTACCTCACAAGAATGAGGGCCAGAGTTGGATCCCCAGAAACCTCATAAAAAGCCAGGTAGGCATGGTAGCCTCCTATAATCCCAGCACACAGAAAATATAGATCCCTGGAGCAAGCTGGCCATATTGGTCAAAACAGAGAACTCCAGGTTCAATAATTGACCCTCACTCAGTATATAAGGTGGAGAGCTATTGAGGAAGAGCACCCCCCATGTCATTCTTGAGACCACACACACACACACACACACACACACACAGATGCAAGCATGCATACACCCAAATACGTACACCATACACACTTACATAAAAAAGAAAATTCTCTGCCTTCTCTCCCTCTAGCATAGCAATTATTAAACTATAATTATTTATGTTAGAGTGGTAATGAGAATCTGAGTCATTATACTATAATACAATACAGAAAAGAGCAGATGAAGTAGAGAAACACTGTAGTAACAGAACACACAGTTGTTTCATAGCAGAATGGATCTGATTCCTCTATTATTCTTATTCATTCAGAAAAGATCTGAGTCACTCAAAGATGACTCAGAATTCAAGTTTGGGAAATGGGAAGAATAAATCAGTAACAGAAAAAGGAAAGCTAAGAGGAATAATACATTTTAGAATAAAGAATTTCAAACATAGTCACGTTGAGCTTGGTGGAAGACAATCATGTGGCAACTTCCAGGCTGGAATCTGGAGCTTAACAGTACCGGAGGCATCTGAAAAATAATGTTGTCACTAAAGCTAAAGGAACAGGTACCACCCCAAGGAAAAGTAACTGGAGAAACTGAAGGCTGGAGAGATGGCTCGGTGGCTAAGAGTATTGACTGCTCTTTCAGAGAACCAAGGTTCAGTTCCCAGCACTCACCTGACAGCTCACAACTACCTGTAACTCCAGTTCCAAAGGATCCTATGCCCTCTTCTGGCTACTAAGAGCTCCTGAACACCTGCATGTGGTAAGCATAAACCCATGCAGGATCACATACACTATACTTTTTTTTTTTTTTTAAGGAAACTAGAGAAAACAAAACTGTTTAAGTCAAATGCAACAAGTTAGCCTTGTGAATGAACAGAGGAGTTGCTATATTCCATAGAAGAAACAAGAAGGCTACAAGGTTAGAAGGATGCAGGAAGGAAAAAGAACTCAAAATCTGAAGCAAGGCTTTTACAGAGTTCCTACCTGACAATTAGAGTCACTGGCAATAACAGGGGGGACAGTTTTAGTGAGAAAGAAAGAAACAAAATGGACGAAAGAAAGACATGCCATTCTCCTCCCTTTAGAGGTGATAGAAAGATGAACGAATAGGAAATCTTAGATTTTTGTCTTAGGCTAGTAAAGATATTTGAGGAAAATGAAATTAAAATGACAAATTAATCAATGGACCTACAGATTTTAACAAGTAGATGAAATAAAAATGGTAGCAATGAATCAGTTATGGATGCTCACATCTTTAATGTCAGCACTAGGGAAGCAGAAGGCAGGCAGATCTTTGTGAATTCCAAGCCAGTCTGGTCTACAAAGCAAGTTTTAGGACAGCCAGGGCTACATAGTGAAACCCTGTCTCTAAATAAATCAATCAATCAAACTTTCTAAGAGGAAAAAAAAAAGTAACCATAAGGTATAAAGTAAAAAGAGAACATCCCTGGGCAGGCAACAAGCATGGCCTTAATCTCTTTACTCAAAAAAAAAGGGGGGGTTTGGGGACTGGATCAACCTTCAACGTCTAAAGGCTGTATCCTAGAATCAGATACTATAAAGAGTTTGGGGGGTTATTTTGTTAACAGAGTCTCACTACTAGGTAGCTCAGGTTGGCCTGGAACTCACGATGTAGACCAAGTTGGCTCAAATTCAGAGATCTATGAGTCCCTGCCTCTCCCTCTCAAGTCCTGGGATTAAAGGCCTGCACCACTATGACCAGCTACTGGAAAGGGTTTGAAACTGCCCTTATAAAAAATGGAAAAGAACTAACCTGTGTTAGTATTTTACAATCCCTCTCTTTTACTCTTGATCTCTTTCTCTCTTAATAACCAAGTCTTGATCACCACATGTTGCCTAGGCTGGCCTCAAGTCCATGATCTTCCTGCCTCAGTCTCCCAAGTAGCTGAAATTACAGGTGTATACCACCTCTCCTAGTTAACAGAATATTCTCTAATTAATTATTCATCTCATGTTCACAAATTCTTCAGTGTATTTAATTGCTACTCCTTTAAAATCAGTTTTCTATATCTGATCTAAGGTAGTGATATTCTGCTTCTTTCCTACTGCATATGGTCCCAGCTAATTTTGCTGTTATAACACTACTGCTTTAATGTGATTCTTGTTTTGCTCTGCTGCTCTGCATAGATATAAAAGTTCTATTTGATTTCTCAAGAAACGTTTAACAGGGGGTATGGCTCAGTCAGTAGAGTGCTTGCCTAACATATACAAAGCTCTTGGTTCCATTCCCAGCACCACACAAACTGGCCTTGGTGTCAAAATGAGCTTGGTAGCATACACCAGTAATCTCAACACTCCGGAGTGAAAGCAGGAGGACTGAAGCTCAGATTTATCCACTGCTACATAATGAATTTAAGGCCAGCCTGGATAAGAGGAAGATGCTGGCATGATGGTACATGTCTTTAATCCCAGCACTGGGGAGGCAGAAACAAAGAGATCTTTGGAAGTTCAAAACCAGCTTGGACTACTGTAACAAGGCCTTCTCTATCCTACCAGCCAGCTCCCAAATAATGACACATCAGTTATTAATTATAAAAG
>CABHPQ010169055.1:0-77926 GCA_902168405.1 Peromyscus aztecus | reverse complement strand
TACAGCTCCCATCCTCACCGCCATGCTACAGCCTCAATACAGCTCCCATCCTCACCGCCATGCTACACCCTCAATACAGCTCCCATCCTCACCCCCATGCTACACCCTCAATACAACTCCCCAACCTCACCACCATGCTACACCCTCAGTACCCCATCCTTATTCCCTATGCTCCACCCTCAGTATAGCTCACTCCCATGCTACACCTCCAGCGCGGCTCCTCAGAGATGAGAATCTTATCTTCCTTGCTTTCTTCTCCACATCTTGGGTCTACCAGAGAAACTGCCACAGAGCTGGTGCTCAGTAACTACGTGATCTGTGAGTGTACAAATTGGGTGAGAAAGGACAGAGGCGATACGAAGCAGTTAGCTAAGAGCTGACTGAGGCATGAGTGAGGCACACTTCCCATGGGTTAGAGTCCCAGAAGGAATAAAAAGAGAGAGAAAAAAAAAAAAGAGAATGCCAGCTTGGCATCGGCAATCTGCTGTTAAGGAACTTCAAGCCAACGAGCCACACCCATGCAAAAGAACACCCAGTGCTCCAGACTGAATGCATACGACTCAGTAAGGCAGAGCAGAGCATGGTATTTTATTATGTATATTACGTGCGGCCATCTGCTTCCCTCCTGTTCCTTTTGCTCTTCCCCACACTGCCTAATATGGTCTGTGTACATAAATGTTGACGATGACTAATTGATTATTTTTAATATATGCAAGTACAAGTAGAAAATAACACAGAAATGAAGACCAAACTGAAGGCTCTTGAATTACCTTGAGTTACCTGGGACTTACATTTTCCAAGCTCGATAACCAAGATGAATATGTTGTGGCTTTTGTTTAGCTGTTGGGCATTCATCAGTGTAATTTCTTTTGACGTGGCACAATATTTCTAAGCTACTTCTAGTTAAAAGGAAATTTTGTTGAATTTATTTCATTTTTAATGTTTTGCAAATCCACATCTGTGATCCTTAACAATTTTTTAAGAAAGTACATTCCATGCTTTCTGAGACAATCAAGCTACAAAGGAAGTAGATTCTTAGACTTTAAGAGGAACATATAGTTTACTGGGGCACACAGCTTTCAGTGTGCTGTGCAAGGGTTTCCAGAATATTAACTGACAGGGAGAGACCTGTGTGGCTGTCACCATCACATAGATTGTGATCCTGGACTGAATAAAAAGAGGAAATGGAGAAGGATAGGAGCCTTCATCTCTCTCTGCTTCCTGGCTGGAGATGCAATGTGCCTACCTGCTACTCCACTGACATGTCTGCCTGTCATAGTGCAAGTTGTTCCCCTAAACCGTGAGTCGAAGTAAATCACTCCTCACCTTAAGCTGCTTCTTGTCAGGCATTTGGTTCCAGGCAGCTGAAAACAAACTAATATAATCATTGACTAAAGAATAAAAATGTTGGCTTACTGACTTGGTTGGCAAGGAATAAACTTAAAAAGATATAGTCCAGGGACTAGAGAGATGGCTCAGTGGTTAAGAGCACTAGCTGTTCATCCAGAGGATCCAGGTTTGACTCCCAGTACCCACATGGTGACTCTGAACTGTCTATAACTCCAGTCCCAGGGGATCTGTTAACCTTTTCTGGCCTTTGCAGGAACCAGTTACATATGTGGTGTTACAGATACATGCAGACAAAATACCCACACACATAAAATAGTCAAATAAATAATTAAAAAATGATATAACTATAGCCCCAGTTCTCATGAATAGTCAGTTATTCACTTCGAGTTCTCAAGCAGAGTTTACAGACTCCTGACACTGCTTCAGGGACTAGGTTGTAACTTACTGTTACATCCGAGCAGGTTGTCCAGCCTCCAAAGCCAAAATACTCAAGGTCCTGAACATTAAAACAATGCAAAGACCAACAAATGAAATCTTACATCAAGGAAACGTAGACTGGGGGACATTTAACTAATCAGACAAATTTGGGTCTTCTGAACAGCCCTACCTGAGGAGTGACATTGTAACCATAACTGAAAGACTACCTGACATACAAAGCCCAAGGAAGCGGGGAAGAGTAATATACATACAGAATACCACTGCCAGTACAGCCTGGCCTTCAACAGAAGTAAGAAACTGCCTATGGAGTCTGCTGCTGGCTCTGAAAAGCCAGAGATAAACATTTCCATTTGGTATCAGTCAAGCCTTACCCGGGGAAGATGCTGGGCCTCAGGCATGTAGATTTGCCAGATGGATAAGGGGATAGGACTCAGGCTTCAGAGGAACAGTATGTGCAACCATCTGAACGCTGTAAAACGAAAGAGAACGTAAACAAGAAGTATGACTCAGCCCCATGCAAAGTAGACAAGATGCCTGGGGTGACGTGGTCTAAGGGAGTCTGGCTGAGGAGTCTTGCTTTTTATCTGTACATCAAGGACAGTGGCCTTTAGAAGGGCAACTGACTGTTATGAAGAAGTGCAGGTACCGGTCTGCACAATGCTGTGTCTCAAAAGCAGTCTGCAGCTAATTCCAGATGACAACGCCTAGTTCTATGAACTAGTGGTCCACCCTGGCCTGGAAGCCTTGCTGGCTGAAAGTGGGCACAGCCAAGGGCTAGAGAATTTGGCTTTATGTTATAGATGGCACTGCTCCTCACCCTAAACATTAAAGAAGGGGAGGGGAGATTTCAAAGCGTTTGAGAGATGGCAAAGTTATGTTATATAAATGTGGATTATTGGTTGTGATATGGTGGTTGGATTGTCATTTTCCAAGCACTGGAAATAGGGAGGCATCATTTGAAGAAATATAGTTGTGAAGACAGCTAATAATCTCCATGGGCAGGTAAACTAGATAGTCATTAAAAGACATCATTTCACAAATTAAAACAAAAATCAACCAACTTATCTATCTATCATCTCTCTCTCTCTCTCTCTCTCTCTCTCTCTCTCTCTCTCTTATTGACATTCAGTTTTATGAACAACTACAGAGAAAATTGGGAAGAGATCCAACTTGAATTCTCCAAGGCAGACTTTTGGCCACGATTTTATCTGCTTTAGAGAGACTTGTTATTTCAAAGGAGTGCAATTTTCTCCGTGGTGCCTGCTTTGAGAACGTGGATTTACTTGACTGTCATATGCAATTGCTGCCTTTCTGTGGCTCTTTAGGTCACAGCACTTTTCATCTATGCAGAAGGAAGCAAGTGGGTTTGCAAAAGCGATGTCTTAGCCCATGTGTTGTTTTGGTTTCCTTAGCTGTGTGAAGGCTGCCTTGTCATGAGAAATCTTAATTGTAATAATTCCTTAGAAGAACTCTGCAGTATCTTTTAGGCAACGCCGCTATTTAAGGCTTTGCTTCTGCCCTTGCCAAACAGATGTGTTTATTTACATGTCTGATCTAATCAGGAAGACAAAAGACTCTGCTCACAGCCTTGTACTTCTTCTAATACAAGATAAAAGGGGAGGAGAGATATGAACAGAGGAAATAAGACTGAAAAAAAAAAGCCTGTAGATGTGACTCAAACCAAACAGCTGTGTGCTCCCAACTCTGTACTGTCACAGATGTGTGTGGGTTGACAAGAGCAGGAAGGAGAGTTAGCCAGTGGCACTGGTTTGGGACCAGTGGCTCTCTCTACTCTGTGTGTCTGAGAATAGATTGTCCTGCCTGTGCTGAGATGTCACTGACAGGATTCCTTTGACTCTGAGTCAGTTTAGATGCAGCTGAGCACAGAGGCATGTCCTTGACTGGGCTCTGAGCTCTTGACTCTGCAGGGACCTCCTTCCCAATGTGGACTACAGGTTTGAAAAGTTGGGAAAGCTTTGCAAGCATAAAGTGCACAGAAAGGGGAAAAAAAAAGAGTCAGATCAAATCACACAGTGGCCTCTCAGAAATAAAATGAGGATGGTGGGTGAAAATGCCAGTGGAGGATTCAAGTGCAGGGTAGGTGCAGGAGAGGGCAGGGGTGTACAGTGCAGTAGAAAATAGTGCCCATGCCTTTTCTTCACTGAAACATCTTGAAAACATCCTGAATTAAACTTTTCATCTTCGCTCATCTCTTGATCCCTTTCCTTTATGCTTGATGTCACTGTACAATAATGGAAATCTTAGACAGAAATCAAATTCCACCAATCACATGCCCATCAATAGCTGTGGAATTTCACTCTTTCTATTCAGTGCAGTAAATGCTATATAAGAGAAGCTTAAATATTTGTTATTCTTTTAGTCATTGCTTAGAAAAACAGGTAAAACATACACACATACACCCCTTGTCACTTAACTCTGTATAAATTCATGTTCTTTATTGAAGTCTCTTCCTTAGAAATCCCTGTCCCCAAAACACCTTACTAAAGTAAGTTAACAGTGTGAACTGCAGGGCATCATCCCTCAGCGTGTTGGTCCTGTGCGTTGAAAATGCACAGATGCTAACTTTAAATGGTGGAATTCCTTGGCCCAGAACGGTTTTTGTTTGTTTATTTGGTTCTGTTCTGGCCCAGATTGGTTGTGTGCTTGCTATCAGTACAGCAGACATCGTAAATATATGATGCTAATTACAGGGAATAAGAGATGGCCATCATTTTTGCTGCTTTTATTGCTACCTGTGGATGAGGCAGAGACAGAAGCTCAAGGGGAGATATGACTTAGGGCTCATGCCACCGTGCTCAAAAGCGAACACAGCTTGACAAGTCCAGTTCATTGATGCGTATAGATTTGAAAGGAACTGATGTGTATTCTTTATCTCTGAAGCTTGCTGAGAATTGTTCAGGGGTGTGCATATAGGCAGAATCGTGGGAGCATCAAAACTAAAATGAAAGCTTGTTTTATCTAATAGAAAGATCCTAATAGGCGAGGCTGAGGGGTGATATGAAATGCATATTGTAAAACCCAATTTTCTTCTGTGATGAAAATTGTTACCCTTATTTCTTTCCTTCCTCATACAGTCATTAGGAGAGGAAAGAACAAGAGAAGAAGTGCCAGGAGGTGACAGGGGCAGGTGTGCTAGCCTCTAGATTTTTCTAGAGAAAAGTGCACACCAGTACAGCTCTGGCAAGTGTCTGTGTGTAACATGAATCTGCACGGGTGCTTATAGCAAATAAATTTTTGGAGCAGATATGTATCAAAATACTCATCTACTGGTTCTCCCTGTGCTGGTGTTTAGTTGAAAGGTACTTTTTCAAACACACTCAGTGCTTTCTTCCTAAGCAAAACATTTTACCTGAGAACTGTCTTCATCTTCAGCTGGCTGCTCTGTGTATGAGCGGTGTGGGTGGTTAGTCTGCCAGGAGTAAAGAAGAAATCAAAGTGATGCCTGGTTCCCAGAGACCCGAGCACCAGCATGTGTGCCTATGGGATCATTTTCAGAGCAGAGCAGTTTACTCCTAAAGGCAGCCATAGCCATTAATTCACGGGAACAAGTGGCCAGTCCATGCTTTCAGCTGAAAGGGAAAGGATTGACGCAGCTGCAGAAGGATGATCATTTTCATGTTGTGAGAATGCTGCAGCCATTCCAAAGGCCAGCATTTTGTACAGGGAGTTAAGTGGACATTCTGTCTTGGGATGTAAAAACCTGGTCATGGAGAGGAGTGGGGTGTAAACTGTAATGCTCTCTACTTCTCATTAAAATTGAATGGCTCTCATCCTATGTAAGAGTCTTTTTGATTTCTTTCCTAAGATCAATCATGTTGACTGATCTAAATATGAACTAGAGAGTTTGTCAAGAGTGTAATAACCCAATAAATATATTTAGTTGAAATAAAATAGATGTGTAGGAATGCCATCCAGGAAGACAGCACTACCTGTGTGTCTCTCTGCACCTTGGGCAATTATTCTGTGGGAGTTCAATGGCAGAGTTTAAATGGGGCTTTCCTGAGCTGGCTGTGAACTCAATGTGATGTATTGGAGAGGATAATGCAGTCCTTCAGCTTTGAACTTTTCCATCTAGCTTAGCAATCTGGTTTCATTTCATCTCTCTCTCTATTCAAGAAGAAAATAGATTTGGAAATTAGCTGGGTACTTCTCAGAGATTTCAAAGATCCAGAAAGAGAATTTTGTTTCCACCTCTGCTGAGTGACATGCAGATTTGGAAAGCAGGGGACTGATAGCTGAATGTAACGGTAACTCATTAAACATCGTACTCAGGGCTGAGCTCGGAATGAAGCTAAGGAGAAAACTCCCGCAGATGCTTCGAATCTAAGAGGCTTTTGAATTAGCTGAATCCCCAGCGAATCTTCATTACCAACTAGAGGAAATTATATGGTATTCTCCTTCTTTGTAAGGCTTGAAAATTTATTGAATTGCTACTAAAAGCTCGCAGAAGGTAAGAAACCTTCCCAGAGACAATTATGCAGCATTTTGTTGCTGAATTTGCTGAATGTTCCCCTTGCGTGGCAGGGTTTTAAATGAAGCTAAAGAAAACATGTTAAAATAGCCTTTTATGGCCCCATCTACAGCGAACCCAGACTCACAGGGTTGGAGACTTGGCCGCTGAACCACATGTCTCAGAGCATGACATATCTGCCAAATGACAGATGGTTCAAAGCCAGAAGAGGAAGGCTCAAGAAGACGTAGCCACGTGAGGAAGGCAGGTTCTGAAAGGAGCAGAGCAGCTGTTTAGTGGTCACGTTACTGCTCACTACTCATCATTAGCGTGGGTCTGTTTCCTTTTGCCCCATTCAGTTGTTACCGCCTTCCTTCTGGGTGATGACTCAACTACACTGTGTATTATAAAGGATGAAATGTGTCTAGAGGTTGACCCGGAGAAAACACTCTGACTGAGCCAATTAATAAGTGCTTTCTTCTCTGGACTCTGCCTTCATTTCAACAAAGGTACTTAGAAACTGGTTTTTGTCATCCCTCTTGATGTTGCTGAGAGCATGTCATTGAAGGTTGCTCTTAGAATTCAATAGGAAGTGATCCAGAGAGGTTCCTGAGCCAAATGACATTATCCTGCCAATCTTACGAGCTGTCAATCATGACCTTTAAAACTGCCAACTATCTATTTAAACTTCTACTTCTGCACTATGGAGATAGCTTAATGATTAAAAGGCTAGTCATACAAGTATGAGGCCTGAAGTTTGGATTCCCAGAACTCGTGTAAGTGCTGGGGACATGGAGGCATACTGATAAATTTAGTACACAGAAGAATCTCTGGATCAATGTGCCTATCCAGGCTAGCTCTTATCAGGGAGTTCTGGGTTCAAAGGAGAGATCCTGCCTCAATGAATAAGAGAGAGTCATTAAGAAAAACTCCCTCAGACCTCTATGTATGTACACACATGTGAGCCCATGTAGACAGGTATACACATGTACATATTAAAAATAATCACAATAAATACATAAAAATAAAAGACAATGTGCACAAAGTTGACTTCGTTGACTTAAACAATAAAATGAATGTCTGTGTCCATGTGTTGTTGTTAACACATTTGAATCCTCTATAAATATCATCACATGAAAAAAATTCTATTATATTTTCTATATATTTCTATATATTTTTTGTCTTCATAGTCATTCTCAATCAGCTCATCAGAGTCAGAGTAAACCACTGATCTTGTTCCTCTAAACATATGCCAGACTAGTCACTTTTTAGAGTTTCCTACTCAATGAAACCACACAGCATGCACACCTTTGGTTGTAGCATTCTTGCTTATCTGGTTCATTTATTCATTTTGTCTTAATTGTTTTAACTGCTCATTCTTTTTCATTAGTATTATTTCATTGTATAATACCCCCACAGTGTAGTATGAATCTTACAAGTTCTTATTAAAAGAAGTAAACCCAGAGCCAGGTATTGGGGTGAACGCTGAAACATCAGAGAAGCAGAACAAGCCACAGCCACCTCATCTTGCCAATTCTTCAGCTGATCCTGTTTCCTCAGACTGGAAGCTTCTTAGTCTTCAAAACGAATCTCAGCTGAACTGCTGCTCAAAAGCCTAAGATCTTAGCCAGGCTCTAGTTCCTGGTTTTCATGCCTTATATACTTTTCTGCTTCCTGCCATCACTTCCTGGGGTTAAAGGCGTGAGTCACCATGCCTGGCTGTTTCCAGTGTGGCCTTGAACTCACAGAGGTCCAGACGGATTTCTGCCTCTGGAATGCTAGGATTAAAGGCATGTGTGCCACCATTTTCTGGCCTCTATATCTAGTGGCTGTTCTGTTCTCTGACCCCAGATAAGTTTATTAGGGTGCACAATATTTTGGGGAACACAATATCACCACACCACAGTTAATCTCCTGTAATACATTTGACTTCTTTGCCCATTTTCAGTAAAACTGTTTTGAATGTTTAGTTATTAGTTCTTTGTGTGGGCATATGTTTTCATTTCTTTTGGCTGAACACCTAGAAGGTAAACTGTGGAGTATTTATTAGTGTGTAAGAAACTACTAAACTGCTTTCTAGAGCAGCTGTACTATTTTTTTGTTGCTTTAAGAAATATTTGAGGGGCTGATGAGATGGCTCAGTCGATAAAGGCAATTGTCTCCATGTTTGATGACTAAATTCAATCAATCTTCAGGACCCATGCAGTGGTCATCTTTTTATCCATATTCCTATTGGGTTGTTGTTTCATTGAGTTGTAAAAGTTCTTTCTTTATTATGTAAGCAACCATCTCTCAAATGCAGGTATTGTGAGTAATTTTCACCAGTTTTTTAGCATGTCCTTTTTTGTTCTTAAATGCTTACCAAGGAGTACTTTGACTGAAAATGTGCACATTGACTGAGTTCAATTTAATTTTTAATTTGTGATGAGATACTTGCTTAAGTTAATTCTACCATTTTAGGTACCTAGTAACCCCAAATAGAAACATAGTAATCTTGGAGTCATCCCTCCCCTCAAAGCCTATTAACTGTTCCTCTTGAATCTCTTCATCTCCATTCATGTATCTTCGTCTATATTCATCCATCTTCCCCTCTTTTTGCCTATTGGAGGTCATCATTCTCCTTGCCTGGATAGCCATCATGATGAGCTTAGGGGATCTTTTGAAACTGTCCATCTAACCACAGTACTTTCTGCTTTAGACTGAGTAGCTGGTCCTCGGTGTGATTCCTAGAATAAGATGTGAGCTTTATTATGGTCCTTAGTGTTCCAGTCCCCAGTCTTCCCCTTCCCTGCTTTCTTCTACTCTATCTCTCCACCTTAAATGCTCCACTCTTCAAACCTGCTAGGTTTTTCCATTTCTTAGAAATTCACCTTTTTCTCTGGGGCATATCCTTTGTCGAGATTTATTCTACCTACTTTTTATTCACCGGAGAGGTATCACTTGCTCTGGAAGGTCTGCCCTCATGTTCAGCAGTAGTTTGTATGACTGTCATAGTGTTGTTCATTTAGTGAGGTGAGAAACAGACAAGGAGCCTTGCCTTATGGTTAAAGAAAGGAAAATGAAAATGACTTCATTAGACACACATTTTAGAAGAAGAGTATGTTTTGTTGTCCACAGACATACTATGTAGTGCAAAACACTGATTAGACCTGAAAATACTCAATGCTCCACACTGTCAGAAGGATTCTTAGTGTTTTTTGAATAGCCGTGATTCAAGGACAGTGGGCACAGTGATCAGAGGCCCTTAGGGGGCAGCAGAGGATCAGATAATAAGATGGCTGTCATCAAGGGCACGTACTTGTCTAAACAGAGGCCTCTGTCATTGGTCTTGACCTTAAACTATTACCCTTTCATTATCTAATAATAAATAAGAATAACAGCTAGAGAGGAATTGAAGGTGAAAAAACATCACACACTTAAATGGATGTGACAAGAAGCATACCAAAGGCAATTGAAACTCTGTGGTCAATGCAAGAGTTACCCACTCTACCTGGGACCATAGGAATGAATTCAAATGTTTGCAGATGAAACAAACCTTTAGAAGAAAAGACACTGTAACATCTTTGCATATGCATGCATCTAACTCTTGGATATCATATAAGGGAGGATGGGACTCTATCTGAGAATGAGAGAGGACAGAGAAGTACCCATAGGTACTAGAATCTAGCTAGAATCAGGGCTAGAAAAAGATGGAAATGTACTAGGCTAAAGTATGTCATGAGGCACAAGTTAGGAAGGTAGCAATAGTGATATAAGGGATCTACAGTGTCTGCTGGGCTTTAATATTCTTGTCAACACGTGCCTACACAACCTTTCTTAATTCTAGTGCAAACACTTTAAGGAAAGAGTTAGCATCCTTGTTTACTCATGAGCAGACAGTCTCCTTGTTAAAGTTCGCGTGAACCCCAGGCCTGTCTATCTCCAACTTCAAGTCTCTAAAATGTTAGTAAACTAAGGCTTTATACTCACAGGTCAAGATCAGAACTTCCAGGATGCAGCAAGACTTAGTGCTCATCTCATTTCCAAGGGAACTGTGTCAAAATAGATTCTGACTCAGAGGGCCTAGGGTGGGGCCTGAGATACAACATATCTAGCAAGATAATGCTCCCAGGAAATGTTTCTGTGGCTGCTCTGTAGACAACAGTTGGAGAAACATGGATATGGACATGCTTACTGGACCTTCTATTATGCACCAAGTTTTATTGTTTTTTGTTTGACTTGAAAAGAAAGACCATGTTTGTATCACATTTATGGGATAAGGTACTTAACGCACACAGTAGCTTCTGAACCATGAGGTCTGATTGTTTTGAAACCAGATATGGATTTTCTCCTGCATCCTATTTCTATATGAATAATCTTGAACAAACAATTATGTTTTTTTTAATCTATCAAACAGGACTAATAAAAAGATCAACTATAAAAATAGTAATTAAGTTAACTAATGTCAATAATTTATATAGTAAGCTAGTTTAGATGATGGAGCCTTTGGCAAAGTTTTTGACATTATCTACATTTTCATCTTCCTCCTTTTACTTTTCTTAAAAATTTACAGTCTGTTGACACTGGACACCTCTATAAACCATAAACACTCCATCCTTGTGAAGTTGCAATATAACGCACTCATTCATCTTGGGATGACTCTTTTTCTAACTTTCCTCACATGGATGGTACCTTCCCACAGCTACCACTTCAAATAGTTCCAGTGAAGCTCAACATCTCCTACTTCATGTAGAGCTCCCATTGGACATAGATAGGTAGATGACTTCATGCCCTAGAATAGGGCTATTTTTGTAACTGGCATTTGAGTCACTTCTCTTGGGCAAAACTAGTGGGATGGATATGAAATGCTGGCTTTGGGAAATAAAATTAATATGTTGGTGGTTTTGTCTGACAGATTCTTATATCTCCGCATTCATAGCATTCTTATAGGAAACTTCCTTCAGTGGGCCACAACTTGTAGTTGACAGACTTTGTAATAAACTGCTGGGCTTATGCTACAGCAAATTAGATCAGATCAATTTCATTCTTAATTCTTCCCACTTTTCATCAGAGCACTCCTAAAATGAGATGCATGTAAACAGATCCGTCTCCTTTAGGGAGATGACAAAATATGAACATAAATGTCAGAATGCTTTTCTGGGATGGAGTTTTCCTGTTGTGACTGATAAGAAATGGGATGACAGTGCTGAGGTAATTTTTAGGGTCAATTGGAAGAGTAAAAATATTCAAGATTAGTTCTTTGTGATGAGGGCCTTGATAGAACTGTCAATGTCATCTCTACCATCTTTATCGTTATTATTTTATATCTTCAGACAATTTATACATGATTTGGGATTGTAAGTGATCTTGCTCATTACCTTAACTCTTAAGGAAAAGATATGCTGCTATTTCACACGAAGTAGAGAAAAAGCATGCTTTATTTGTAAAAGTCATGAGTCTAACTGAACATCACAGTTTTGAAGGCCTCCTGTGTGTGCATCACTTTATAACACTGATTCCCCACAAGCATGTATCAGCTACATTACTGTGATAGAGATAGGTGTGGCCATCTGCTCAGGCTTTCCATGCCAGCAAACATTTCATTGAGTTTTCCTGAGTCACATTAATTCAGAAAGTGCCTATGATTCTTCATAAACTTATGGGTCAAACAAAAATAAGAAGAGCTTGAATAAGATTTCTTGACAAAGTATTAGAAATATTTTTTAACCAACCAGGTATTTGACTTGAAATCCTGCCAACCTTGAAATTTTCACATTCTTTTTTTTTGTTTGTTTCTTCGCATTGCAAATTTTCACTGTATTTTTTATTCATCCTTAGTGATCTTTCTTGTATGTGTATTTTCTTCCCATAGATAACCACCAAATGCCAAGGCCAAGGGGTGAGATGGAGGGTAGGGTTACATGACTCTGTGTAATTTTTTTTCTTTTGAAAGAATGGGTTTATTCACTTACATAATAAGATAAGAGAAAAGGAGAGATCAGGTTGTTTCACCTGATTTCTGCCAAGCTAAAATTGGATAATGAAGTATATTATAGATGGATACACACTGTATCAAATAACTGTTTAGTCATAATGCTGTTTTTAGTCAAGAAGCAAGATTTAATGTGTTGTCCTCAGCATAGCATGAACTTAAATCGTACTCTTTTTCAATTCTTAATAAAGTACCTTCTCTTCTACAAATGAAGACACAAGGTTCAGAGGAAGAAAACATCTTAAGTAGAAGGAAATGGTTATGTATGGTTATCTCAATTCATGCCAATAACCACTTGAGAGGACAGTCCACTATCCTCAGCTTACCCACAGACTATGCCTTAGATGCTCAAGTCACTGTCATAATGGTTTTTATGTCAGATCCTGGCATGCTCAAAGAGAACGACAACAAGAAAAGCTTTTATGTAAGGATTCCATGGAATCTTTAAAGCAGAAGACTCTCAGGAACATGCTATATATTAAAAACCTTTAAATTATTTCTCCAAAAAGACAACTCAAATGTAACTCAAGGTTAGAGTAAGCAGCTATGGTTAACATTCTGGGGCTTCAGTCCCAGCTTGCATCCTAGAAGGAGGGTCTAGGTTGGAACGGGCAGTGATGGGAAAGTCAGCTGGAAAGGAGGAGATCTATGGTATGCTTACGTCTTATTTTGACACTAACATTTTAATGGTTTAATCAGCTAAATATTTAATGCTTTATTCCATGTTCAAGGGCTGTTTTCTGACCACAAAAAATGATGCTTTATGCTGAGAAATGACAAAGGACATGAGAGGACCAATGCTTCCAGGAACACATGACACATATGCGAGCTGGCCCCCTGCTACTATAGGTACAGCATCTGCATGTCCATCACCCACATATTAAAAATATTTGTTCCAAAAATGGCATCTGTTAACATTAACAGACTCCTTTCTTGATTATTTATTAAACAAACAGTAGAGATTAACAGCCATATGCACAGCATTTGCATTGTGTTCAGTAGCATAAGCCATCTAGAAGTGATTTAAGCTCTACAAGATGGTGTTTATAGATTACACACAATCGTGACGCCATTTTACACTAGGGCCTTGACCCTTTGTGAGTTTTTTATATCTCTGATTTAGGGAGCCAGTCCCCTGTAGGTACTGATGGATATCAGGAAGTTAAGATGCTTGGATTCATCCTCTTTCATTTCACAAAATTTAGTGTGAGTAGTTCTTAGTATCATATCAGAGAACAGGGAAATTCAGTACCAGGGTAATGATTTATCCTGGGCTCATTGCAAGATGAAGCAGAAGTACAGCCTTTTACCTGCTTGGAGCAGGAGGAGAATCTCTGTTGCTATGACTTGCTTACCTTGCTGGTCTCTACCAGAGTCTTCCCCCAAAGGCATATCATAGCAATACATTCTTTATGTTATATCTTATAAGCTGATTGTTGATTAATATTCTTAAAGCGGTTAAGCAAATAGACAGAATGATGATATCTTCCTCATAGGAAAAATTTAGAAAGTAGCAGAATTCTTAATTTCTTGTGGGTTTATAGGACACCATTAAGAAGTGACTTGGCTGTCTTTAGAAACTCAGTAAGTATCCTGTGACTTAGATGACATTTCTATTTATACTGTCTACGGATATGCTAACAAATCTGACAATCTCCAAATGTACTCTCTCTTTTTATTTATCACCTGATTTACACAGTCTCTCATATTTAACCCCACACTGCTGATGCTACCTGTGTTGTCAATGCTTTGCCTTTATCTCCCATCACTTCTTTACTTTTTTTTTTTTTTTTTTTATTTGTGTGTTTTTTTGCTGAATTTTTTTCCTTTCCTGGAACTCACTTGGGAGACCAGGCTGGCCTCGAACTCATAGAGATCCGCCTGCCTCTGCCTCCCGAGTGCTGGGATTAAAGGCGTGCGCCACCACCACCCAGAACTTCTTTACTTTTATTATTGTTTTATACATTCGTGCATATATGGGCTGTTTACTCATGATGTGAGTTAAAAGTTTGGGTTCCACTCAAAGAGGTCGAACCACTCCCTCTCTTCCTTTGTTTTTATAGCATTCTCAAATTCTTGTTCCCATGTCTGCTCAAACTGCATGGGTGCAAAGCCATGCTAATCAAATAAGACTGAGTCCAGTAGCATTTCACAGAACAACTTCAGCTCTTGTACTGCTTCAACTTATCTTATTAAATTCATCTCTGTCATGCCTTCTAAACGTCCTTTAAACTTTGTAGTATGACTGAGTCATTCCCCCCCCTCCCGCTCCCAAACTCCAGCATGTCACATACCAGAGATTCCCTCCATATCAGATGAGCTATTTACTCCAACAACCATTTCTTCTGAAAACATCTATCTCTTTATCACTTGGTGAAATGAATATCTGGGAAACCAATTATCTCAGTCTTTCCTGTTTCCCTGGTTTTCCATCACTCATGTGTTTTAGTCATGGTGTACTGTATTTCAAAACTGTTTCTTGCCTTACACTGAGTTGTCCCAACTGTCTTTCATACCTTGACTGTGTTTGAAGATGTATCTACTACATCTACCCAGTTTATTGCTTAATTCATGGAATGGCCTGTATGTTGGTGACAGTGTACTATGTTGAAGGAAACATTAAAGACTAACATCAGAAGATCTGACTTTGGCTCCGATTCTACCAGTTTTTGGATATTTAATGAGTAACAGGATTTCGGCAGCTTCGATAATAAAGTGTGGTGTATAGAATCAGTAGCTTTAAGGATAAGTTAAAATCATGTCTTATAAAATTACGTATCATATAGCTGCATGTAAATTAAATGTAAATATAATTTAATTAACTATTAAAGTTTAATCATTGCTGATTGTTATGTATCATAGGTATGAAAAGTCTGTTGTCTCCTTCATTTTCTTTTCAAAGCTGATGTGTTTTGTTCAAGACGAATCACTGTAGTCATTCCTTTTTCTAAGTTTTGGTTTTATTTAAAATACTTTTTTTTCTTCCAAAGCATGGGTTTAAGGGCTTAGCTGTTGCTGCTTTTGTAGGTGCTACTTCTGCCTTTCTGGGTAGTCCTAGAGAACATGGAGCATTCTCGTCTAATTATCAACTAGCAGGCCTCGTAATGTAGATTTTTATTTTATGTTCAAAACGTTTCAAAGATAATCTCTAGAAATCATGTTCAATATTCTCTATGATTTAACTGTCATGTTGGTGGATGACTAAATTAACCTAACATTCCTAGAAAGGTCAAATGAATTATGTCTAGTTATTCTGCAAAGACTTCATGGAGCCCTAGTAACTGCTAAGTGTGTGGGATTGTATCAGTCACAACTAGAAAAAAGTAAATAGTCTCTTAGAAGAAAAAAATCATATAGTATTGCTTTCATTTATGAAGGATGTTTTCAGTGAATGTCTGTGGCTCAAGATAGTACCACATCCTACAGATAAGCCCTATGATCCTGTGTCAGTTTTCTGATGATTGACATGGGTACTAAGACGAATGAGTGAGCAGTGTATACAGCATAGGCAGCTAACAAAGAATGATTCATGTTCTGGGTAAGGCAGAGTACATCCATGTAGAATGTTGTGTTATTTAAAACTTATTAATTGTTTGTTTCTGTAATTCTTGGGTAATAATTTTGGTATGTAGTCTGTTGCAGGTGATGCAAACCATGGTAAACAAAGCTGAAGATACAGGGAAACTACTTCATAATAAAATGCAGACATGAAAAAAATTGTATGACATATTATGGAAATGGTGAAATGTCCATTATGGTGAAAGTGTAACATTACTTCAGTAATGAGAAAAAATAAGAAATCAGGCTCTAGACTGGACATGGTGGTTCTTGTGTTTAATCCCAGCATTCAGGAGACAGAACCAGGTTTTAGAGCAACTTCTTCTTCATAATGAGTTCTAGGCCAGCCAAGGGCTACACACTGAGACCCTATATTAAAAAAAAAATCATTCAGAGAGAAGATTGTGAAGTCTGCTTTGAAGTTAAACCAAAGCACTAGATGTTGATGTTCTTCTTTAAAAACCTTCCGCTGAGGTTCTAGATTCATAAAACACTACAAAGATACTTTAATTTTCATTTATTAATTGTGACACCCAACAGAGATAATCTGTGCATATATTAACACAAATGTTAGCAAACATCATAACGCAGTGTTAAAAATAGGAAATGCTAGGCACTGTGTGTTTCAACATAGGATTTATTTTAAGAAACGTTTATTTAAAACTGATCCAGAAGAAAGTTCACACATATAGCCAAGGTGATGTTCAGCCACCTTGGTTATATAGTAGAGTTTGCAATCTCTTTGATATTTAGTTACTTTGTGCTTATAGCTGTACTTAGATAAGTATTTTAAAAAGTAGACATAATGGTCATACTATAATTTCGACTCTCACTACCCTCCCCTGGACTGTCTTTACCTCTTATAATAGAAACTAGCTTGAAGATAATTTGTACTCATGGTCATTCTGTGGCGTTTCACAGGTGAAAACGTCTGATATATATCAGAATATATATATGCATGTATATATATATATTCCTTAATATATATGCATATGTATTTAGAATCTAGATTACAAAACAAGACATGAGTATTGAAGAGAGACTATTTGGGGAGAGAAAACGATTTAGTGGGTAGTGGCAGTGGAGGACAAAAGAGGACACAGGGGTGTCTCTGATCAAAGTACATTATATATATGGAAAGAATGTTATAGTGAAAGCTACTATTTCATACATTATAATTAAGAGCTAGATTTCTTTAGAAAAATGTGTTGGGAAGAGAAACAAGACTTAGGTGACATAAGAGGTTTTTTAAATTTCATTAGCATCATGTAAACACAAGTCTTTCACTTTTAATTCTACATTATTTTATTATATGTGTTGCAGAAAACCATTTTCATATAAGGATGTGGCTTACTATGGACATATTCTTTCCTCTATCCTGCTACCATCCCTCTTCTTTCTTGTCCCTCTGCTATTAGTCTGCATTCTTGCCTATGATTGTTTCAGTTTTCCTTTCATGTCATAGGTACATATGCAATTTTATAATTCCTTATCAAGTAAAGGACCCACAAATGAGAGAACATATGTAATATTTGTCTTTATGAGACTTGCTTAATTTGCTTAATATGATTATTTCTAGCTGCATCCATCTTTCCTGCAAATGACCTAACTGTATCCATCTTTATGGCTGAAAAAAAAATTCTCACTGCATTATATAGATCGCATTTCCTTTAACCATTTTTCTGATGGTGGACACATAGAAAAATTAAACTAGATCACTATGTTACTAATCCCAACTCTCACTGCATAGAAGAATTTAATGCAGGTAGAAAAACAGGAAAAAGTGTAGAAAGCACTTCAAGCTATCAGAATAGGCAGGCACTTTCCAAACAGGAATCCAGCAGCTTAAGAAATAACACCAAATATTGACAAGCAGGCCCTCATGAAATTAAAAAGCACAGCAAAGTAACTGAGTAAAACGGCAGCCTACCGAGTAGGACAAAATAGTTTCTAGCTATGTGTCATGCAGAGAAGTACTATTTAGAATATATGAAAAAAATTAAAAATCAAATAAGAATTCCTTTTAAGCACTTCATGATTAAAAAATACCCTAGGGCACTAAATATAGGATTGGTTGAAGAACAGAGACTAGAACTTAGAGTACAAATCAGTTATTGGAAGAAGGATGCTGAAGGATTGATCTGGTGAAATGGATTAAAGACAATCCTTAGGTACAGAATGGACAAGATTAATAATAGTTTATTAGGGCATAAGGGCTAGATGCTGAAAATGTCTGCTAACTGGTAAAGAATAAAGAATAGACTGAATCTATTAAAAATGGAGTGGATAAAAATAGGTTGAGATGTTAAAGGAAATGGTAGAATTTTGGGATGCCCCCCTTCCATGAAAGAAGTAGCATCAATTATAGTAAAGGTGACTAAACACTCACAGTGAGACTCAGTCAAGTCACAGCCAAGGACTGATATTGACACTCAGGTTTCCATGGCTCCTAACTGGTTACAGCAACAATTTTTAATATTCTCCCACTTTAAAACTTATGAATGGCAATATGCACATTCTAAATATAAGCTTATCAGGTATTGGCAGAGGTAGACAAAACTGACTTTAAAGTATGCAAACTTGCCTGTTAACTAGCTCCAATTCTAGTATTTTCTTCTAAATATGCTATTGGATGAAGGTTATATTAAAATAGTAACAACTTTATATGAACTCTATCTTATTTTTAAGTAATTTTAACTCTGTTTGATAGTTTCAGGCATTATTTGAGTAAATTGCATGTATTATTCCTTTCAACTAACCTTAATACTGTAATGTAGTATTCTTCATTTTAAGATTGCCGACCCTATTGGCCAAGCATATGGAGTCTTTAAAATTAGATTTTATGCCAGATTATCTTTTCTAAAGATTGTTGTTAAAAATATAGCTCAATCCATATGAATTTTTTGAGCCTTTTAACTTGAATTAAAGTAGAAACTTCTTCCTCTGGAATCCAAATATATTTGTGATCTGCTTGCAAACAAAGAAATGCAATAGAAATGAAAATGCATGTTCTGAGGCTCTGTTAAAAAATCAGAGCTATGCAACTTTAACATTGTTTGCAGGAATTATGAGTTCTTGGGCTGCAAGCTAATACATAAATAGTTTTGACTGCCGTGAGCTTGCATGCTGTGAGAAAACCTAAAGTAGCTCATAAGCAGAGAATGTATGAAGATGACCTGAAATTTCAGGAAAATATATTCCTGGTGAGATGATTAATTTTCTATGTCAACTTGATGAGCTAAGGGATAACCTGATAGCTGGTAGGGCATTTTTTTCTGGGTTTATCTGTGAGGGTTCTTCAAAAAAGATTAGCATTTAAATTAGCTAACTGAACAAAAATGTACCTTGACTAATGTGTGCTGGCATTATTCAATCTGCTGAAGGCCAGAATACAACAGAAAGGTAGAATGGTTAAGTAGCTCCTTTCACAAACTGAGAGACACTATTACTCTGCCATTGGCCATCAAGCCTATGGATTCTTGGACCTCTAAACTCTAGGATTAAACATTATCAATTCTTTTCAGTCTCAGGCTATAGACTTAGATTAAAAAAACCTTTCTAGATTTACTGATTTCACATAGAATATTCTGGGTACTTCCTAATAACTGTGTGAGCCAATTCTCACAACAAATTTCATTCTACAAATATATAGCCCATGACTTACTATTTTTGACCTGTAAGTTTTTGTACTTTATGATAATGCCAAAGACATACACTTGTTATAGAAACTGTACTTAGAATCTTAATCTGTTTTCTTTATTTTTTTATATATGTGTATGTCTATGTGAATGTATACTAAGTGTGTGCAGGTTCCTACAGAATCTAGAAGAGGGTACTGGATTGCTTAGAGCTAGAGTTGTAGGTGGTTGTGAGCTATTCAACATGGGTGCTGGGAACTGAACTTGCTTCGTCTGGAAAAGCAGAAAATGTTCTTAATCACTGAGATATATATCTATCCTCAGATTTGGTTTGTTTTTATATTTTCCTAGCCAGTGGAATGCAACAATGGTGTTGTGATCTAGAATTCACTTTTAAGATATGTGACAGGGTCAAGTGAGCTCTTATTCAGTCTAGATCATGAGGGTAAGCGGGATGAATTGTATGGCAAGCATTCTCTTTTGTGGACAGGAGCATTCAATAAATTACAAGGTGTATATAAGATTTCACTATAAAACAGGTTTTGTGTAGATGAGTTTTTGTCAACAAACAAGTATTCTGAGCATGTTTAAGGGGGAATAAATTATGATGTTCATTGGGTTAAATATATTTTCAAATTATTAAACAAAGAACAGAGCTATATGTGTATATCTATATGTCTTAGTTCTTTTTCTTGTTTTGTGACAAACTAAACAAAATGGAGGAAATGATTATCTTAGCCCACACTGAGAGGTCCAGTCCAGTATTACAGGAAGTCAAGGCAGCAGAGCTTGACGCAGCTGGTCACATTCCATCCACAATTGGAAAACAGAAGAGGAAGAATGCAAGCTTGCTGCTTAGGTGCCGTTCTCTACACTTATAGTCCATCCACAGAATGCTGCCTCTAACAGTGGGTGGGTTTTCCAGTCTCAATTAAAACAATAAAGATACCAACACTCAAGTATGCCTAGAGATCCATCGTCTGGGTGATTCTAGGTTCTGTCAAGTTGGTAACACTTACCATCACAACTCCACTCCTTGTCAATTTGATACCCAAGTACACCATGGTTTTTTTGTTTGTTTGTTTGTTTTCAACCTTTATTGTTAGTTTTCTTGCTTTATCAGTACAATATTGGATATGAGCATGGCTGTAAGCATCCGTATTTACTTCTTTATTTTTAAAAGAATTATTTCTGATATATAACTGTTAATAATGTGAAGTATTGTTTTTTTTTGTAGATGTCATTTATCTGAAGACTCTAAAAGTTTCCTCTAATTTCTTTCTTTTCTACTTCACCAAAAACTTTTAATCAAGAATAAACATCAAATTTTTACAAATATTTATTTTGCAATGCATTGAGATGATTTGCCTCCATTAATCTGCTAGTGAGGCTGGAGATATTTATGAAAGGTGATGCTTTTCCATGGGGATGATGATCTGCCTCAACCTTCACAGTTTTACACATTGCCTCTCAAGACCTCTTTACAGGGACTTCTATCTTAATATACTTTGTCCCCAGCTGCTTTTGGAAACTGTGAAGCAGTACTCCAGGACCCCCTGAATCTTCCATGCCTATAAAACCAGTTTGACAGGGACAATGCTGTCCAGTTCTACTGTCTGTCTGAGATGAAGCCTGGTCCCCTAGGGTCACTGCTATATCAGCTTTGTATGTTGACTCTGGTGTAACTCTTCCCTAGGCTTTGAGGAACAGAGAATGCCCTTAGCTTAAGATTTCTTCCTGTAAATGAATCTGGATCTTCGTAAGACAGGGCCTCTGAGGGTTTTTGCCCTCAGGACATGCTTTCTGTTAGCCAAGTGCAGCATGGGCATTTTTTTCTTAGTGGTACTGATCTCTTTTTTATGTCTGCTTTCTCCATACTAACATGAATGTTGTCTTCTATTGAAATTCCACTTATCAAATAAATTAGGCCATTATCTTAAAACTCATCTTTATTCAGCTTCTCAGGATATAAGGATAATTAAGCCAGATTCCTGGCAAAAATATCACATGAACGGCCCCATCACAATTTTTTATTGAACACTAACTATCCAGTTAAGAGCTCCATAGCTAGACCTCCAACGTCTATAGTTATCTAAGCATTCTTGTCTACCAAGATCCCACTAGAGTAGTTCATTACACTCTGCTGCCAGCTTTCTATCTGGAAACTTTGGACTTTTCTAGCCCAAAGTTCTAAACTCTCCTACATTCCACCTACAATACAGTTCCAGTGCCTTGAAAACCACATGGGTTTATCACAGTGAAGACCCAACATCTGGCATTAATTTCTCTCTTGGTTTACTTTCTTGCTATTGTCATAAATCACTTAGAGGAAAAATAGTTTATTGTAGCTTACAGTGAGTATGCCTCCAAACCCGGGTTAGCATAATGAAGACAATCCCTTAGGGATGCTCAGAGGCTCACCTGCCTATTTATTTCAGAGTGTGTTAAATTGACTATTGACACTAGCCACCATACTATTCTACTGGGGTGTTTCTTCAGAGGATCCTGAATAATATACATTTCCTCAGCTGTCCAGCTTCCAATGTTCCAACTTTAGGAGCAAGATTGCAATCAGGTAAGAAAACGTTAGTTAAAACTCTCCAGCTGAGCCTGCTCTGATATTCCTGATCCAAGGAAACCATGGAGACTATAAAGTAGTATTTTCAGTTTTGAAAATTTGGATAATGTTTTATACTGGAATACTTACTAGTCACAGAATTTGGCTTCTGCAAGTGAAGATTTTCTAAAACATAAACCTAAACATGGAATGATGGAATTGGGACAGTCAGATTTTTGAAAAATCTTTTCATTTTATTTATTTATTTATTTATTTATTTGTTTGTTTATTTATTTATTTATTTATTTATTTGTTTATTTATTTATTTGAGACAGGATTTCTCTGTGTAACAGTCCTAGCTCTCCTGGAACTCACTTTGTAGATGAGGTTGGTCTCAAACTCACTGAGATCACCTGCCTCTGCCTCCCAAATGCTGGGATTAAGGCGTGTGCCACCACTGCCTGGTTTGAAAAATCTTACGGAGAGTTTAAACAAAGGTCTCAATGGCATTGGCAGGGTCTTTGGAGTAGGTAAAGGACCTCAAGGAAGGTGTCAGCGAAGGCTAAACAAAACTAAGAATGACCATTGGTGAAAAGAAAGACATGGGTGGTACGGTGAGAAGTTGTTCAAACTGTCATCCACAGTGTTGTAGAAAAAAGAAAACCAACTTTTCCAAGTGATTAATACCTATTAAGAAAGCTAAAGTACAACTCATCTCACTTTAAAATGGAATTTGGTACAAATATAAATGATTCAGAGAAGGATTTTTTTACCTTTTTCCCCAGTTAGCAAAGGGTTTGCAAAGTTACAAAGAACCTCAGTGCAAAGGCCAAATACAGGTTGGGGTTATGAAAATCTTCAATAAGATTGGAGAGCTTTATGCAAACAACTTTTGAAACTTTCAGAGGAAATGTTCTATCCTTGGGGATGTTTTCCAGATCCTTTCAATTATCAGCAAGATATCTAAGACCCATAAGATATCATGCACATTTACAGCCAGCCGAAGTATAGAAGGAATTGTCTTCAAGAGGTTGTGGTTGATCACTGTCTCTAGTTATGTGACTGATGTTTTTCAATGAGATTTATAGAAAGTCCACACAGCTTTGAAAGATATAGGAAATGCACAATTTGTACCATCCTCCGGTATGGGTTCTTAGATTTGAACAAGTTCAAAGAGAAAATACAAAATGAAAACAAACTTTATTGTCAGGCCCAGGCCCAGGGGCCTATGCAGTTGTCCACAGGGTTTTCTTATTACATAAACAAAGAATGACATAGATAGAGTAGTTGGTGCCCAGAGGCATAGAAAAGAGTAGGTAATGGAACCAAGCCATCATCAAGGAACTGGCAATATGTGTCTTACTAGATTTACAGAGTGTTTAGAGACCAGTGTTCTGAGAGATATTTGTTTTGGGCTTCTTGTCCTAGCCTACATTTTCACAAGTATGGCAAAAATGAAAGCCAGGCCATTGTTTATTTGTGGTATTATTTATAAATAATTTTTTACAGTGAACAATTTAAAGAGTGAGGTAATATCTCTGGCTTGGATGAAAAATCAACTTTATTTACTTCTTTCCTGGTACTTGATGGATTTCCCAAACTTAAAAGTTTCCAGCCTTTATAGAGACCCACCGTGTGCAGCAGCTTCCATTTGTGCAATTTTGCATATCTGATGGTACTTTGAGTTAAGGAGAACTGACATGTATGTGGACTGATGCTTACTTTGTGTCTGTGACAAGAGTAATACGTTGGTTCATCTCTGCCTCACAACCCCTATGTATTCTGCCAGCATTGAGGAATAGTCACAGTTTAACCGTAAATAGGATAGAGTCAAATTCCAGACTCAGCCGTTAATAATAACTACTGTGGGATGTCAGCTTTTCCCCTTTGTGAATGCAGGTATGGTGATATTTTCAGACAAATTTTCTAGTCTTCAAGTCTCCACTTTGAAAAAGATGATATTCCGAGTTATACCTAAGGAATTGCAGCTGAGATGCCTCATCCAACCATCTTTGATGATGAGGTCCCAGGCTTTTTGACAATTTCATAATGAACAGGACCTGGGGACATAAGAACAGGGATAGCTTAGTTCAGCCTGTGAGAGGCATAAAAACCTATTGTAGCCCATATGGGAGCAGTGACATGTTTTAATTTCTGAAGGTGACTGTACCACTCTATCAAATTACACATGAGATTTCAGCAATGAGACTTGGACACTTCTCAGAGTCATTCATCTATGTTTTTATCCCTTATTTCCCCAGGACGCCCTAGGTTCTCAGGCTTAGCTCTTGACTGCTGTGGGATGTTCTGTGTGGCAAATGTGTTGCTAATAAAACACTGATTGGCAGTGGCTAGGCAGGAAGTATAGGCGGGGCTAACAGAGAGAATTAAAAGAACAGGAAGGCAGAGGGAGTCACTCTCTGCCAGCCACCGCCAGGACAAGCAGCATGTAAAGATGCCGGTAAGCCACGAGCCATGTGGCAAGGTATAGATTTGTAGAAATGGATTAATATAAGATATAAGAACAGTTAGCAAGAAGCCTGCCACGGCCATACAGTTTGTAAGCAATGTAAGTCTCTGTGTTTACTTTGTTGGGGCTGAGCGGCTGTGGGACTGGCAGGTGAGAGAGATTTATCCTGACCGTGGGCCAGGCAGGAAAACTCTAGCTACACTTGACCATGAAATGCCCTTCATTCTTCTCACTCTTTCCTTAACACCAATGCATTCTGAACAGACAAACAACTGTAATAGTTTTGGAGCCATTTCTTGCCCCATATTATTCTAGAGCTTAAACTATCACCCTGGCGGGGCTATTTCCTCCATGTGGATATATTTACAAGCAACCTTTGATAAGCGATGGTGCAGTTTAGTAGTAAGCTAAATGTCAGGCATACTACTTTGTGGTGGGCACTCCCTTGCTAGATGGACAGCAGTTGAGCCCATCTCCAACCTTTATTGCCACTATTTTCTCTAGATCTGTTAACTTTAGTTTGGATTCTCTGTGAAACAGAGCTTAAGATTAATTTAAACATATGAGGTATTTGTTAAGGGAAATGCCTGTGAAGTCAAGGGATGGGATCAGCAAGAATGTGATGGGGAAATCTTAGACCACGATTCATAAGGAGGTATGTTGGACTATTGGACAGTGCTGAGAATGTGTTAGCTGCATGGTGAAGGAGGTTCTGAGTAATATATGTCCATAGGAGGAGTTTTCCCACTGAAAGAATTTTACACTGGTGAGGTGCCACAGAAGTGCTTACTGTGTTTGTTATATTCCAGAGCACTGTGACTTTTTCAGAGAGTGGATTCAGAGATGGTGAAACAGCTCAGTCAATGAAGGTGTTTACTGTCAAGCCTAAAGACCCGTATTTGATCACTAGGAACCAAAAGGTGGAAAGAGGAAACCAATTCCCATAAGTTGTCCTCTAACCTCCATGTACTCACGCACTTACCCACATACACGAACAAATAAATTCATAAATATAATATTTTTAAAGGAGTGACTCCAAATAAGTAGACCCTGGGGATCCCCTGAAGCATTTTCTCTTGCAAAGGACATAAGCAATGTACTTCAAAGTCCACACCATGATTTCCTAGCTGCTCAAATGTGAATGACATTTGTCATGTGAGTGAAGGTCTGTGAGCTGAGCTCGATCTTCACAAGATGGAAATCTTATAAAAGCCAGAATTTCTCACCCAAACCATTTTCAAAATCTTGAGCCACACAAGCCATGAATAGCAAATGGTTATTACCATTTTCTGTGACTGAGTTTTGAAGTGGGGGAAAGTTGTTATGCTACAATAGATAAGTAGAGCAAGTGAATCCTAACACTAGCTACCTATTCTATTCTTATTATGAGACAGGTATATTGCCACATATATTCCTAATTCTTCCTATATCCTTGTAAGATAAATATTTATCACTTTTTTATGGGTACTAAAATTGAGCCTTAGGGAGGTTAAACAGCTTTTCCAAGGTCACAATGCATGAAGTTGAAAATGTCAGATTCATAAACAAATGCATATTTTCCTTTATATTTTCAGCACATACTGATTCTGCATCCAAATATATTTTCAAAATGGCTCCTGAATTTGGGGTCTTTTTTTTTTCCTTCAGTTTCTTAGAATACTGGCCAGGGTATATCAGAGTGAGGGAAGGACTGCACACCTCTCTGCACAATAGCTACCTCTTTCATTATTTTCATACTATTTATTGTTACTTAGTGAAGATCCAGGGTCAGCGTGAGGAGGTTCCAAGACAGGACGTAGGTTTGAGCATAATAATCTCATCCATTAGAAGGTAGCAGGCTGCATGGCTCCATAATAAAATTTAAGATTTGGAAGCATACACACTTACTTAGGAAGACTATTGTGAATGACATGGTTTGCCAATGAAGCAGATCCGTTTCCAATTTGATGGGAAGAAAGGCAATCAGTGTAACTGTGTAGCATCTGCACAGTTGGAAATAGAGACAGATGAGTCAATTGAAATATTACCACAGCAGACAGGGCCATCTTCTGCAATGAGAACTTGTTTCTTCATTCCAGAGCCTCACATCTGCAAACAAAAATACACTTTCATATTTTGATTCCTACACACCAGGATCATAGAATTATATTTTCTCCAAATTCTAATCTTTTTTGACATATTGGATAATTGGTGCATTCATATTGGTGCCAAGACATAGTGTATATTTTGGATATTCATATATTTTGACCAATAGCAAATAGGAATTGAATGGGAAAGTGATTTTATGAAAATATCTCAATCCATCTTTGGTGTTCTGCTCATTAAACTTCTATATAAACAGTTCAGGGAGCTATTTTATTCTTGTTTAAAACTATGAACAACAGAATCAAAATCTTTACACACTACATCTGGTTTGAGAATTTTGGTGTTTCTCACTTTTTTTTATATACAAATAAAAATCTCTCTAAGCAATATATTCTATATAGTTTCCTCTTAGTTCAACTTTTTGTTTGACTAAACATGCTTTTAAAGATTTGTTTGTTACACAGTATATACCCAACAAATTTCACACTGTGCTCCATAAATTTGTTCAATTATTATATGCTAACTTATTAAAGTAAAACATAAAATAATCATAATTGTAAATTAAAGAGGTTGATTTGGTTGGTTGCATTTTGGTATCACAGGATGACCCTCCAAGGCAAAAGGTCAAGACACTTTGACATCAGTAGTGATGTGCTGAACCTGGCATTCTCTGTTTTTTTTTGTTTGTTTGTTTGTTTTTTGTTTTTTGTTTTTTGTTCAGGGTTCATATCTTTTGCATGTGTGACTTCAAGGCCATTTTCATCCCCACACCTTGTAATCCTGTATTTTGCACTAAGATCCAGGAAATGTCACTTCATTTTCATAAAGATGGTAGGTAGCATTTGTTACATTTTAGAAAATCTTTTCTCCAAATTTTAACCATATTGTATTAAGAGGTTTATGGCAGAGGTTAGGTGACAACTTCCTTTGCTTTTCTGAGTTCTGAAATGGTGGTCTTAAGCACAATTTCAACACAATTTATTTCTCAGGACTTGTCATGCTGATAGCATTCTACCCATCCTTTAACAGTGTTGACTTGCAGGGAGGTGATCTAACCCTAAAATGATTGCTGAATACATTCTGAAATCTGTAAAGGGTAATAGAATGAGCTAAAGTTCATTGCAGTTTACTGCAGACATTACTGGTACCTGTGGACTATTCTGCCATGATAAAACTTGTAATTTTCAAATCCATTGACTCATTTAATAGAAACCTTGAGAGAGAAAATTCTATGAGATTAATACACATATCTACCATTCAATAGAAATCTAAAACAAAGACCCTTTACTTTTCTAGTTGAATTCTCCTTTTCATGTCACAGATAATTCATGTCAGTGTGAGCATGGTTTGTTCAAGCAGTTTTTCTGACACTTTGACTAGATGAGAAGCAAGAAAGGGTGTTTCTTCCTTCATTCTGGGTTCCTTCCACTATCCAGCCCTCCCGTTCTCTATCATCTCTTTTTTTTTTTTTCTCTCTTTCCCTCCTCTACCCATCTTTCCTCCCTTCTTTTCCAGAGAGGGTAGTTGCTTAGACACAGGCAAGGGGCAGAGCATTCTTTAGTGTAATTAAATAATCGATTGCATATAGACCTTAGTTGTGTGAAGTTAACTATACCAAAGAGCCTGCTGCATCCCAAGTCTGAGGGAAAAGCTTTCACATTCACACCTCTCTAATAAAGTTCAATTGTGATCAAGATGAAATTACATTCTAGGTAGATTTGAGACTGCCAAAGCTAATATTCCTAGTATAAGGTGCTCTTGGCCCTTACCAACTATACTGTAGAAACAAGTTATAGTTGCCCCAGATGCAGATAACTCCTAAACCTATTGTGCTTTTTTGAGTAATTATTGAGACCATGCAAATGGAACATTATTTTCCAATAATATCATTGTTTACCCAACAGACTGGGGCCCCTGTTTACTTAGGTCTGGTCTTTGGAGAATCAAGCCTGAATCTAAGACTTATTTCTGTGTGAGTTTACTGGAACTAATTCACCAACAATTCTGTAAAATTTTGTTCTCATTTTTAGTTTACAATAGAAACAAGAATCCATACTTTTAAGTGTGAGAGCTGATTTGAGCTAAGTCTATCACATTCAGGAAAAGGCTTCACACTGTTTAAACAACAATAGTACACAGCAGCCAATTGTATTATCACTACTTCATCTTATGATTATGTTTGGCATTCTGCTACTGCTCTAGTAGAACTATGTTTATCTTAGTAAGTTGATTAATTAACTATTACTAGGAATACAGGCAAAAAAGAGATCCTGTGTGCACAAGTAGACATGACTAGCACTTAAGAAAACTAAGTACCAGATTATTCTGGTAAAACGTCTCTTTACATTTAAAAATGTATGTGCAACACTTGATTTTAAACATCTGGTTTTAGGAGGACAGCATTTGGGATTGAACCTTGGGACTTCACATGTTAAGCAGACACTGATTCACCCAGCCCAACTTTATGCATGCTAAGGGTTTTTGTTTGATTCCCCTTTGCCCTCTAAAATACTCCACATATTGTTGACAAAAGACTTCTGTGATTCTATACTGTCACATGTAATTTTAACTAAGAATAATAATAAAGAACATTTGACTAACACTTAACTTATGCAGTGCAATATGGAAAACCTGTTACACGAAATATGTCAAAAGTATCACCATCATACAACTGATTTTATTTTGTGGCTGAGTGGTATGAGGTATTGGCAGGTTTAGTAACTTCATAAGGCAAAACACTTTGTGAGAAATGAGTTGGCCACACTTTCAGTCACTATAATATCTTGCAGTTTAAATTAAATCATTCTAGAAGTTTCAGAGTGACAAAGAGCTGACAGCCAGAAAGATAACTTATGGAGGAAAGATACTTGGCATGCAAGCCTAACAACCTGAGTTCAGTTTCTGCAATCCATGTTAAAGTAAAGGAGACAGCAAACTATGCAAACTTGTTCTCTTGCTCTGGCACAGACACACCCCTACAAATACTTACCATGCACACATATACAATAAATAATTTATTTCTAAAGGAAGAAATGAAAGGGGCGGGGCATTCTTTAATGGGTTCTTTAGTTCATTCATTTAATCATTTTAGTCAACAAATATACATGTCAAGCACAATATGCTGGTTCCATGTTGCAATAAACAAAAATGTCAAAATGTATGTCTTCAAGGAGACATTGTTCTACTGGGAAGACAGTAAAAATATAGTCACTCACAAATGTGTAATTCATTAGAATGACAAGTTCTACAGAGAAAAATGTCAAAGTGAGGAAGAACCCCAATGCTTCTGAAAGGAGAGTGGTCTTTTAGATGGTGTAAACAAAGGAAGGCAGTTTATTCAGGTAAAAATGGGCAAAGACATGAAAGCAAAGAGGAAGAGAAGCAGATTTCAGGATTCCTCAGAAAAGGAATAATTTTTGAAAATTCCCAAGGCAGAAGAAGAGGCCTTCACAGAAGAAACCATGGGAATAGGTAAGGGGGAAGAGTGTATTCCTGGATGACTTTTACTATGGAAAACATGGAAAGTATTTGAAAGCTTGTGGCAGAGGAAACCTATGATCTCACTTATGTTTTAGAAAGATTAGCTCAAAGTGTGTGCTGCTAAACCTTTAGGGAAGATGAAAATGGAAACCCACGAGGGCCTGCCCGCTAATCAAGACTGCGGCAATCCCGATAAAAGAGCACGGACACTTAGATCATGTGATCAAGGTGGATGCAGTGAGAGCGGTCGACTTCTCATTTTTTTTTTCAAGGTAAAGTTGAGGGGAGGTGATTATTTACTAGATCTGGAATGCAAAGGGAAGAGAGAAGCCTAGTGTTGGCTTCACGTTTTGTTTGATGTAATCAAAGAAGGGAGCTACTACTTCCTGACATAGAGAAGACTGAGGGATATGCAGGAATGAAGAAAATCAAATGCTGAATTAGATGAGTGAGTCCCAGGGCAGTCTGATGAGAGAGCTGGGGCAAAGCAGGCATTAACACTTCTTTAAGATGAGAGATAGAAGAATTTGAATTTCAAATTACTTGCTCTTTGGTTTCCTAGCTGGTTCTGTAATCCTCAGACTTCATGGCTGTCATTTTAATGATGCATTTAAGGGAAAGAAAAACAAAAACCAAGTCAAAGAAAATGTGGAGATTTACCACAGTGGCTGCGAATAAGTGTGAGAAAGATCAAGCTGAAACAGGAAAACACTGAGAAAAGGACCTCACATTTTTCCCCAAGTACACCTAAACAATATTTTAATATTTTAGGGCTGTATTTTGCTCATCATCACAGCTTTGTAATTAACAATGAACATGCTGTTATTCTATATTTCTTGTGTTTTTTAGATTTATTTTTTAATTATGTGTGTCTGTATTTGTGTCTACACGTGGATAGGTATGTGCATTTGAACTTAGGTGTGTTTAGAGGTGTCAGATTTCCTGGATCTAGAGTTATAGTGCTTGTGAGTCACCTAATGTGGGTGCTAGCACCTGAACTCAGGTCTGATGCATGTGAAGTGCCTACTCTTTCTTAACTACTGAGCCATTTCTTCAGGCCCAATTATTATAGTTTGTTTGTGAAGATATAAAATTCTTTATCATATACACGCATGAAATCATCAAGTAATAAACTAATAAAGTTTTTAAAACTATAAAAATTGCAGTAAAGTCTTCTAAATTTAAGAATGGTTTTCTTTTGGATTTATATACGCATTTTACATAGCTATATATGCATTGATGTCTTCATCTCTGAGGCAAACAAAAAAAGCATCTAAGAAGCTTTTCTTTTGTGTCTTTTTAATAGACTCTTGACTACTTCTTTAGAAAAGCATGCATACTTTTGATTATTGCTTCTATTGTTTGAGATAAAGTCTATCAGTTATTCATTTTTTTTATTGCTGTGGAGTTTCCTATTACACGAGAACACTGATTTGCTTTTTTTTTCCCCCCTTAGGCTGATGGGCATTTGTATTGTTTTTTTATTTGAGATTCTTCTCAATAGTGTACTTTATTGTACATTGAGGTACACAACTATGTACTTTATTGAACACTTATCTTGATGTGTATATGCATTCAGTTCTATTAGGCATATACCGAAATATGGCTGGCCATGCATTAGGAAAGCGATTAGCCAAAACTTTTTCATCATGTGTTTATACAAACTGAGTCAGTTTATGCAGTTTGTAACAATGCTTAAAGCTTGCAGTTGGCCAAAGATTAGTATTGTCTATTTAAGAAATATTTTAAAATTAAAAATTTAAACTCAATTTCTCTTGGGTATGTTTTATCAAAAATTAATTTCTATTTTACTGACAATGAGGACAAATGCATTTTAGTAGTTTTTATTACTTACATATCCTTATTAATATGTTTTGAGACTATGATATAAGAGTTTTTAAAACTATCTTCTGGTTATCAAGCCCATTGTCATTTATATACTTTGTGTTCTCTCTCCTGGTAACCTCCTTTCTGTCCCCTTAAATGACAGTCTTCAATAAAAATATATACTTAATTTTCATGAAATCTATGTTTTTCTTAATGGTTAGCATCTTTTGTGTTCTGTTTAATAAGCCTATGTCTTTAAAGAACTGAGAATATTCTACATTAATTCCAGAAAATTTATTGCATTCTCTTCTATTTTGTCTGTTAATAATCTAGAATATTTTTGCATTTGACAAAAAAATACAGTGCAATATTCATTGTGTCAACATGGTTCTGCAGTGTGCCTGGAAGTTTTGGTAGGGCAGGGTTCCAATGCTAAATGATGGCAGCATCTTTCCCACATAGTCTCTTTTGTACTTGGCTATATAACAATTCTGTAAATGTCGGTAATTCTTGAATGTTTATTTGTTTTCCAACATTGCCTTTATTTTTCAAGAATATCTTGGCTAGATTCTTTAATATGCTTTCCTATAAATTTGAAAATAGACTTAAGAGAAAAAAAACTGCTAGAATTTTGATAGGGTTTGGGAATACATTGATTCTACTGCTCCTGTGGGGAAATCTGACATGTTTGTTTAGCTTCCTTTTCACGGCATGTCTCCTACAGTGTTTAGAGATTCATGACATATCTCTTAGATTTTAGAAAACTTCTTTCAGAAGTCTGCAGGTTTCTCTGCATAATTTTGTACACTTCTCCTAGGTTTATTTCTTGATGTTGTATCTCTAAAGCTACTATAAGTGATATTGGAACATTTTATTCTAGTATCTCATTACAACTATATAGAAATAATTATTTCACCATACACACACACACACACACACACACACACACACACACACACACACATATTTGGAGACAGAGGTGAGATGTTTAATTTTGGTTTTGAATTTCATTGTCCAAGGGACGTCAAGAAAACTGGCACAGGGAACTTCTGGGTGTGTCTGTGAGGGCATTTCCAGAGCTAAGCTGTGAACCAGTGAACTGGGTGGAGAAGACCTGCCGTGGACACAAGTGACACCACAGTGGATGGAGAGTGCCTGGTATGTGCATGTCTCACCCTTCTTCTATGAGACTATTGAGCATCTATCTGACTATGTAGGTCTCCTTTTATTTATATACTTTTCATGGGGTCTGTTCTTCTAGGGAACCTTAATTAGGACAATAGTGGCTTTCTAAGTCACTAATTCACATTGTTTGTTGCTTCCTATGGATTTTTAAAATGTGTAATCATGCCACTTGAGATCAGAGAATTTCTTTTATGTAAATTTTCTGGAATTTCCTTTTTCATTGCACTACTACTGCCAATACCACACTGAATAGAATGAGTGATGCATTTTCTTATTTCTCAGTGCAGAGAACACATGTTGCATGTGTTCTTTTAGATTAATACTTTTTGTAAATATTCTATAAAGTTACTAAAATTTATTCTTGTTTTACTAAGGTATTTGGCCATAAGAACACTCTTGAAATATATAGAATTAGTTTTATCCATTTGAAAGTTCATCTGTTTAGAAAGATTATCTGAGTTTCTTATTTATTCAGTTCATATAGAAATTACATTGATAGATATATTGATAGCTTTTCTTTGATGATATATTGTATTTTTGGAATAAATTCCAAGATCACACATAATCATACACACACACACACACACACACACACACACACACACACCTACATGTATATTGTATATAACTGGATCCTATTTACTAATATTGTGTGAGGATTTTTAATCATTCATCAGCACAATGAAATATCGAGTTATTTATTGCAAGACTTTTCAAATTCTGGTACTGAAGTTGTGTTACCTCATGAAGCACAGTAGAAAGTGTGTTTTTTGTTTTGTTTTGTTTTTTCTTTGTTCCTCTCTGTAAGAGTTTGTATAAACTAATTCCCATTACTATTTTCCTTCTGGGAGAATTCACTAGAATGTTTTTGTTTTTTTGTTTGTTTGTTTCTGGTAGCAAAAAGAGTCTTCAGATTTCTTAATTCTTTTTATGTAGTTTTGACTAATTTAGTAATTTAGCCAAAATAAAATTGTAAAAATAATGTGTTCTGGAGCTCAGTAGAGTTCTCCTTCCCTAGGGAGCTTCTTTCTGCTATGTGGTCTGCTTTTTTGCTTTATACTGATCATGGCAAATACCTTCAGGGATATCCATGACAGATGTTTGGTTTTCACCTTGAAATACTAGCATGCAGAGTCCTTTTTGCTTCAACAACTCTACAAAGTCTTCAGAAACACAACTTTGTAAAAATGTGACTTTTTAAACATAATTTATACCTTTAAAAATGTGTTATAGTGAGAGCAATGAGTCGTTTCATCAAATGCTACTCCCTGGAAAGTGAACTTCTTTACTGAAATCAAACTCTTAATTCTGATGTTAAAATGAGAAATTTGTTTGTTATTTAGCTTTATCCTCTTTATATATGAGAAGAAATTATTTCTTTCTGGTAATATGGAGACTTCATTCAGAATTACAGATGCTACAATGATCAAGAGTTATTTTCTAATGTCATAGAAAAAGTCTGTGAAGTTCCACACATTCTGTGGTTCTTCTTGGTTAAAATGAACATTTTTTTCTTTCATTTTGGTTTTAAGAACAGCTCAGCAATGTCTGGAGAGAGTATGGTTTTCTTTATAGCCAGAGAGGAAGACAAAGTGTGTTTGGCTTTTGTTTGTTTTCTTTTCTTTTTTGTTATGAGTTGTGATTTTCTAATAATATCTTATTTTTCAACCCAACCACATGAACAATGAAAATTAAGCAAATCCACAAACCCAAATCCTTGTTAAATTTGCACCCAGACACATCTTCTTAAATCATATAATTTTACCTCTATCCTCCAAATGATTCATATCCATCTCATAAGAGAAAATACTTTAAATCCATCTTTAAGAGTCCTACTTATCTTAGCAGTTATAACGCTGATCCAAAAGTTCAAATTTAAATTTTCTTTTGAGAGTGAAGCAAAATTTTATCTGTCAATTCATATTAAAAAAATAAGTCACATACTTCTAAACTATGGTGGCATGTTGTTGCTGCACTAGTTGATGGTGTAAACCTGGGAGAGTGGAGGTAAAAATGAGGCGGAGTAAAGTCTCATGCAATAGCCAACTTTATTCAGAGCATCAGACAATTTATATTCTTGAGGGTTAAATAAGGTCATGTGAGCAAGCAGTCACAATAGTTCAAGCTGTATATAGTTATGAGGACAACTGGTACTTGAAAACATCATGCTAAATAGTAATGGGTAAGATGATGGGTAATCTTAAGTAAAACCCACTGTTATTAGTACACTTGGGAGGGGCAGGAAAGTACATGTCAAGAACAACCCATGTAATGGAGGAACAGAGGTTACAAGACTCTTGCTTACTTGGAGTTTGCTCTCCAGGTCTCAGAAATCTCACACAGCTTCATTCATGAGCCATGTTCTGACAGCATGGAACAAACATTGTCCTTTCAAAATCCAGGCAGGTGGGGAGAAAAATGACAGGCAAGAGTCAGAATCAGACCAAAGCAACACTAAACTCCATCGGGGAAAACAGAAAACCTATTGCACCATGTTTAGCATTTGAGACAACTTTCCCCTTTCCCGTTCCTCCTCCTCTGCTGATACTCTGGTGAATGCCTTCTCTCAGCCTCTTCTCCATTTCCTCACTGAATTAGAAAATTGAGGATAGCTGAGTATTGAATGTGAAAAAAAATGCAACACCAACTTATAGCTTTTCTCTCTATGGTAATATGGGAACTGGTTTACAGATGACCTGCTATTTCCTCAGTGGATTTGTAAGGGAAAATGAAATGATTAGCATTTGAAAGAAGGATTTACTAAGTTTTAAATCAATCTGAACAGCTGGTAATGCTGAATTTTCCTTAGTGCTACCCTAAAGAACATTGCTTCTAGTAAGAGCTTCTTTGGTACACTTCAAATTCTTCTAACAGAGTATGTGAACTTCCATTTCTTAAGATTCTATTGGACTGTGCTCATTCGAAAATGTTCCTAGAGCAAGTGCCAGATCTTTTGTTGATGTCAGTTCTATTTAATGCAGTGTGTGTGCCCAGTATCTAAAACCTCCTTTAAATGTTTCTAGGAGTATGTTATTGGTAATAAACTGATAAATAAATTCAGAAAGACCATTTTCAGGTAGGGTGATAGTTCTTCTTTATCAGTCTCCAAAGGAAGGGAGTGCTCTAAAGATTGACAATTTATAAATATAATTAAATAAATGCTGTTTATTATTTTTAGCACTGTGCATGTTGGGAGTAGGAAAGGGTGATGGAGAAGAATGGAAATTAGCTAGCTACGAATTTTCTTGTTTCCACCAAGAGCTTTCCACATAGGGTAAAATTTCTGAAAACAAAGTTTTCAAGACAACTGTGTGCCTGTAGGATGGTGTGTGTGGCACAGTAGGTATTCAGTGTTTTTCCATTATATATTATAAATTACCTGGCTACCAAATTACTCAAATTTATGTCATATCTCCCAGGGGCAGCAAAAGATAGGTGATATAAATATATGTTGTGCATGCTCCAGAAATTTAGGCATTATAGAAAGAAAAAGATGTTTACCATGTATTCTTCAGACATTTAAATCTTTTCTGACAGCAAAGAAGAAAACATAGTCTCCAAAAATGAATAGTTGTGTGCAGGTGAGCAAGCACACCATGACGATGCACAGCTTCCTTCTGTGCCTCTGCTGTGCATGCTCACTAATAAATCACAAACGATTCTTTGTTTCTTCACATGAGTGAGACATGATTTGGAGATGGGGAATATGCCTACCGATGCTGTTCAACAAACATCAGTGTCAAGTTTTAGAAATAAATATTCACAGATGCGCCTTGACTTAATTTTATTTTCCGGAGTTCCACTAACTTTACCTTTCCATTCTTTTTTTTTCACCTGGCTCTGCTTGGTTTGTCGAGACAGGGTTTCTCTGTGTAGCTTTGCGCCTTTCCTGGGACTCACTTGGTAGCCCAGGCTGGCCTCGAACTCACAGAGATCCACCTGGCTCTGCCTCCCGAGTGCTGGGATTAAAGGCATGCGCCACCACCGCCCGGCAACCTTTCCATTCTTAATAAAAATTTGCCTCTGTCTTCACTCTGAGGTTTGGAGATGAGATTAACATACCCCAGAGGTTTACTTGCCCCTCAGCACTAGTTAGATGTGCCTCCTGCAGGTTCTATCCTGGAACCCCAGGGTTTCTCTGATTCTCTTATATACTTGACATTCTTCTTTCTTTCTAGGATCTCTGGCTGTGTGGAGTAGGACAGTATCTGCCAGGGATTTCTGTTGGGCTGCTTGGGCTGTCACATTTACTGGAAGACTTGTCTTGGGATGCAGATCAGAAGCAACCTCAAAACACTGCATCTTTGAGTGTTATCAAGGTGGTGGACAAAACCGAGTCATCAGAGGAAACTTAAATCACTGGGGACAAAATTAAGATTATTGACTCCTTTATCCTCTTAGTAAATGGTCATTTAATTGAATATATTAATTAGCAATTGCAAAAGATTTCTTGAGCTCCTAGTATTCCTAGGATAAAGCTGTGGTGTAAACCAGAACAGGTAGGCAAGCACTGCTCAAGAATCATGGAACCTTTTAGTGGAAATAGAATTTATTATTGACTGTGTTGTAAGGCATAAATTTCCACTTATGGAATCTATGGTATCGGGCAGAAAAACATAAGGATATCAGTGAATGCCTAATGACCTTAGATTTGTCTTTTTAGCCTTGAATTTTTCTCTCCATAAAACAATTGAAGTATTATAACAAAAGAACAAGCACAGATTGGCTGGAAGAAGAAAGATGACATTTTATTTTCACTTCATAACTGAAAAGTCCAGTGATAGATGAAGCAGCTTGCAGGTATGACCTCATAAAGACTTTATCTTCATTTTCTGTGTTTTTCCCCAACATTCTTATGAAAGATAAACAATTAAGTTGAGGAGGCTAGTTGTACATATCACTTCAAGAATCCCCATACTGAAATCCTAATCTCTAAATATGGGGTTAAGATACAGGATTTGGGGTCATAACTGAGCTAAGAGGGTAAAGTCCACATGGATTGGTGCCACTGTACAGGAGGTAACAGAGTGCTTGCTCATACCTTTGCCATCTGAAGACACAGTGGGGAAATGATGCCATCTATAACCAGGAAGCAGGCCTTCTCCAGCCAATAAATTTGATAGGACTTTGACCTTCTACTTCTGTCTTTCAAAACTGTGAGTAATGAATATTGTTTAAATACCAACTTTATGTCACTCTTGTTGGGGTGATACAGAGTCTAAAGCATGGAGCAAACGCTGTATGTGCATAATAAGTAGTTAATAAATAATTAGGGTCTTATCAGCTTTTATAGGCTTGCTTAGGGAGAAAAGTCTTAGTATTCATCACTATCTTACTTTCCTGCCCCCTATTCAATCACCGTTTTAAAAAGGTACTGAAATCATGACAGTGCAGAGTTTTAAAGGTTTTTTTTGTTTTTGTTTTTGTTTTTCGAGACAGGGTTTCTCTGTGTAGTTTTGTGCCTTTCCTGGAGCTCACTTGGTAGCCCAGGCTGGCCTCGAACTCACAGAGATCTGCCTGGCTCTGCCTCCCGAGTGCTGGGATTAAAGGCATGCGCCACCAACGCCCGGCGAGTTTTAAAGTTTTAAACAATAGAAATTTGTATTAGAAAGAGTAACAGAAACTCTTTGTTGTTTCAAATTATATTCACACTAAAACAGTATGTATACAAGTATTTATTACACGGGGCATGGCTGCTTCCATAATATTTTTGATGATAATTATTTCCTAGTAATTCTTAAAATAACCTTCTCTTTTGTTGATCTGTGTGACAAGCATGCTGCCACTAAGCTACACTCCCAGCCTACAGATTAATTGTGACAATTAGTAACACAAACACTCTGGCAATATGATTGGAAGTGGATGACAGGACTTTAGTTTTGGAAGATATCCAATTAAATACCACATAAACTAATAAATAGTAGAGTTGGTATTTCACCATGAGCTTTATGAACATGAAAACTTAAAATATTCACTTTCTAAGTCCTCACACAGGTATGCAGGAGCTCATTTTGGAGCATGACACATGGTGTGCTGAGTTCAGAAGGAAACACACTGATGGCGCTCATGTACGTCATGCATTGGAGTTAGAGATGTGAGTAGTTAGAGGGTTTTACATTTTAAAAAGAATATTTATTTATTTATTTATTTATTTATTATTTATTTGTGTGTGTGTGTGTGTGTGTGTGTGTGTGTGTGTGTGTGTGTGTGTACCCATGGGCTTACGTGCATGTGTGCACATATGTCTATGTGCATGGACATGTGGAGGTCAGGGGACAAATTGCCTGAGTCAGTTCTGCTTCCACAATGTGGCTTTTGAGAACTGAACTTAGGCAAGCTGGCTTGTACTTTTGCCCATTGAAGCCATCTCACCACCCCTGGTGAGATTCCTCTATTTGAGTTTAAATAAAAATAATTTTATAGTTCAAGATACAAAAAAGTGCTTAAAGTAAGAATAATTGAAGAGAAGAGGGCAGTGTTCATTTGTAAATCATTTTAAACATGTTTCGCTTTCAGAAATTGAACGCCCAGAGGAAGTGATCCATTTCATTTGTGTCTCTCCCTACAACTCACACTCCTTTGCATCTTGTATTTATGTACTTCTTTTTGTCGTATGTACTTGATTGTAGTATGTGTGGTTACTCTTACAATTTCCATTTTATTGATTTAGAACTAAGTACTAAATTTAATGATTTGATAAAGTTTACATCTAGTGGTAGAGCATGATGCAGAAGAAATGGTTATATTTTATACTATTTCCATAGATCCTAAGTTACATATTCAGTCCTTAAGCAATGAGGTTGTGATGGTTGGTTTTAATGTCAGATTGTCACAAATTAGAATCATCTGACAAGAAGCTTTAAACAAAAAATTGTTGTGATTGCCTGAATTGAAGAGAAAAACCCCACCCCAAATGTGGGTAGTACATTTCTGCTACCTTCTGGTAGCAGTCCAGATGAAAATGGGCATGGCAGAAGGAAGATTGTTTGTCCTTTGCTCAGTTGGACTTTTCTCTCACTGTCAACTTTATTTACATGCTGTGGCTGCTGCTGATTCCTTTGCTAGTATCAGAACCATGGTTTCCAAACATCCATTGCTGACTAGGATCCAGTGGCTCCCTAGGAAGTTTCTAAATTTTCAGTGAGGCAACCACTTTTACTGAGCTAACCACCTTTATGGATGGGGTACCTATAGGTTCTCAGCTGCTCAGATGTAAGACAATAGTTGTTACTATTTTGACATAAGCTGTTTTAAATAAATATATACTTATTTAATATATATTTAATATACACATAGAAATATCATGTTTATTTAATATATATACATACATATATATAACCATATATTCATATATAATCTTACTGTTCCTCTAAGAGAACTCTGACTATTACCTCTGTTATTACAAAGGTTAATGCATAGATTTTCCAAGATGACCATCTACTACCTTCAGGAAAGGATCTTGTTTTTCTTCTAATATTGTATTCTTTAATAATCCTTAATTCTTTTTCATTGTTTAAAAATAATTTCATACATGAGTACTGTATTCACAAGTGTCCATTCTCCAGCCAGGTGGATAGGGGTTGGAATAATTGGGGGAGGGACTTTTCTGTAAATTTGAGCCTGAAAATGATCAATAATAATTTTTGTTTGTTCCATTTTTGTTTTGTTGTATTTTAAGATAGGGTTTCTTTGTATGTAGAGACCCACAGAGGTTTCCTAGTGAAAACTTACTCAGGGTCCAAGAATTTTTTTTTTGCCCCCACTGTTAGGAATTTTTTTTCTTTTTATTAAGAGATTTTCTATTTGTTTTACGTATCAACCATGGATTCCCCTGTCCTCCATACTCCCAAGTCCCAGGCTTACCCCCAACCCACCCACCCCATTCCCACCTCCTCCAAGGCAGGTCTCCACTGGGGAGTCATCAGAGTCTGGTACTTTCAGTTGAGACAGGTCCAATCCCCTCCTCCCTGCACCAAGGCTGAGTAAAGTGTCTCAGCATAGGCATTAGGTTCCAAAAAGCCAGCTCATACACTAAGGACAGGTCCTGGTCTCACTGCCTGGGGGCACCCTAAACAATTCAAGCTAAACAACTGTCTTACTTATCCAGAGGGCCTAGTCCAGTTTCATGGGGGTTCCTCAGCTATTGGTTCATAGTTCATATGTTTCCACTAGTTTGGCTAGTTGTCTTTGTACTTTTTCCAATCATGGTCTCATGTCTCTTGCTCATATGATCCCTCCTCTCATTGATTGAACTCCTGGAGTTCTGCCTGGGGCTTGGCCATGGACCTCTGCATCTGCTTCCATCAGTCACTGGATGAGGGTTCTATCATGACAGCTAGGGTCATCGGATCACCAGAGTAGGTTAGCTCAGGCACCCTGTTGACCATTGCCAATAGTCTATAGTGGAGTCATTTTTGTGGATTCCTGGGGACCTCTCTAGCACTCTGATTCTTCCTATTCCCATGGTGTCTTCATTTATTGTGGTATCTCTTTCCTTGTTCTCCCTCTCTGTTCCTGATCCAGCTAGGACCTCCCACTCTCCCAAGCTCTTTTTCCCCCAAGGGTCCAAGAATTTGAGATTACTTTACATAGAAGGGCTGAATAAGGAGATGATTTGATCATGGGTGTGGTTACCAAGTATTTGGAAGGATCTGCACTTGGCTGTGTGGTATGCTTTGATCTAGTAAGGAAGAGGTCTTTTACCCGACTGTTTGGCATTGTTATATAAAGTCCTTTTGAAGACACAGAAAGGACCAGTGGATTTTGATCCATATCCTCCCAAAGATATCCTGTGTTTCTGTCTGTCTCCTCTCTTCTATCTTTCTATCTAAAAGTTTCTTATTCCTCTCTCCTCCTCATAGGGACCCTTTGAAAGGTGGGAGCTGGCCTCCCACAGATGGTGACAGAACTTGGGACTTGGGTGCAGAGGATAGATAAGTGAGAGTAAGAAAATCCCACAGAAGCAGTTGGACATGTCCAGTTATGAATTATGGAAAGGTTAGGCAGTGATATTTTATTCTTTGAGAGCAGCCACTGTAGATTTAGCAGTCTGAGAAAGAAAAGCCAAAATGGGGCAGGGAAATAGTAAGCAGATGTTTGAATATTCACTTATAGAAAGTCTGAAAACTAGGGGTGTTAAGGTAGAATCTCAACAAGTACAAAGATTCTTGGAGTTCATAGAGGAATTGTGTCCTTGGTTTTTTGACTTTGGAACTCTGGACATAGACTTCTGTGAGAGAATCAGAGCTGAAATGCAAGAATATCATAAAGAGCATGGGCTGGAAAAGATTCTGGTAGAAACTTTTGGCCTGTGGGCATTAATTCAGGACAGTTTAGATCTAAGCCCTGAGTGGCAAGGGGGAATTTTCCCTGAGGAGACACAGGCAAGACAAAACCCTCCACCAATGCTGCTAGATGAGAATACTTTTACAACATCGTTCATTCAGGGTCAGTTCTCTCTTGGCCGTGAAGAAGAGTTTAAGGAACAGAAATCTTGAGATGAGACAATTGAGGAACTAAAGAGCTTGAAAAACTTAGCAATTTCTCCTTCTCAAAAACTGGAAGCTCTTCAGGTCTCTCTTTCCTTGGTCTCCCTTCCTTCTATAGGGGCAGAATTAGACTCACATGGGGGGGGTCATCTATCAGAATGGGAAAGCTACTCATAATTGCCCTGGTGAAAAAACCTCCCAGAACATGGCAAACCCTCTCTGCTGGTGCTGCATATCCTCTTCAAGCAAAGCTTTCAAATGTTCCCCATTACTGAATAGCAAAACACCCAGGGTAATATAGTGTGAGTGAATGTAAATGGAGCCAGGGGTGCAGCAGCTGTGACTGGTTGCAGCTGATTTTCCTCCCATACCCAGAAGGGCTGCTCAAGAACCACAGATTGCAGCAGCTGGGTTTCCTCCTGGAGCCAGGGATGCTTGAGAGCCAAGCCTTGGAGAAGCAAGAGGAACCTTGAGTCCCTGGGGCTAGAGGCAGTTGAGAGCACTTGAGCCTCAGGACTGGGATTGTAAAAGCCTGAACAGAGCTAGCAGCTAAAGTCACAAAATTTCTGTTTGCTGGCTGTAAGAAGGTGTTTTGAAAGGACTCTTCCCCAGCCATCTAGCAGCTTTTTCCCTGGAGCAATTTTCTCCTATGGAAATTACCTCTGTGGATGAGAGTAAAGCTTCAGAGCTGTTTGTTTAAAGTTAGTTGAATTGTTTTATTCGAGGGAACTGCAATGAGTTTAGGAAAAGGGACCTTCCCCTGTCTGGCAACCATTCACCACTGGGTGTATTTCCACCAGTTCCAGATTGGCTGGAAGGGCCTGACAGGAAAGGTGGCTGGGGGGGGGGGGGGTTAGTGTTGTCACGGCAGCAGCACTCACCAAATCCCATTTGTGGGAGCGGGATTCAAAGACTCTAGAGCCACTGATGAATTAGGCTCTGGTTTCAAACTTTCAGGAACTTTAAGACTGTTGATTAGAATTGACTTTTCTGAGCTTTTACAAACTTCAGAAATGAAACAGTTTTGAGTTCACCTACAATTTTCACTGTGGTGACTCATAATTCATGTACACTCTGTCTTGTTGGAAGAAAATGTAAATAGTTCTGTTAAGAGATCACTTTTAGCTGTTTGCTAAAGTTTGTAAAGTAGTCCTATAGAGTTTGCTTTTGAATGTAAGTTTGTTGGAATTGTAAATATGTATAGTAATATTCATGCTAGTTGTAAATATGCATATAATATTCATACTAGAATAATGTTAATCTGTTAATATTAATGAATCATCGTTTGGTGAAGCTAAGGAAGGTTTTGAGTTTGATGCAGTTGCATCAGGAGTTTATTGATTTATTTGATGCATTTACATCAAAAGTTTACTGATTTAAAAAAGGGCTTGGCACAGCTAAAGCTGTTATAGACATCTTAGGCCCATTCAAAAAGGGGATTCCATCTTTATCATCCTCTACTCTTTTGCTAGGGATGTGGCAGCCCTAGGGATTGCTGTGGTTGTTACAACTATTTGCAAGCTCTTAGTAGGGACCAGAGTCAGAGCTGAGTTAAGCTCTGCACCTACCCCTGCCAGAGGCTTGTAGTCAGGGACAGGCAACATTCTGCTTGCTAACTTCCAATCTAAGACAGAGTATGCTTGATGGAAAATGTATCTCAAGGACTGGTAAGGTTGACTAGGGAAATAGACTGACCTATGGCAGGCACAGTCTATCTGAGGGGCCCTTTAATGTATTAAGAAAGGGGAGCTTTAGAGACCCACAGAGGTTTCCTAGTAAGAACTTACTCAGGGTCAGAGAATCTGAGCTTGCTTTACCCAGCAGGGCTGCATAAGGGATGATTTGACCACAAGCATGGTTACTAGGTGTTTGGAAGGGTCTGCACTTGGCTGTGCAGTATGTTTTGATCTAGTAAGCAGGGAGGGTCTTTTGCCCTGCCCCTTAGCATTGTTACAAAAAGCTCTTTTGAAGAGACAGAAGGGGCCGGTAGATTTTGATTGAAGTCCTCCCAAAGGTATTCCGTGGTTCTGTCTGTCTCCTCTCTGCTATCTTTCTATCTAAAAGTTTCTTATTCCTCTCTCCTCCTCATAGAAACCCTTTAAAAGGTGAAATCTGGCCTCCCACATTTGTGTAGCCCTATTTGTCCCAGAACTAGCTCTGTAGATCAAGCTATCCTTGAATCCACAGGAATCTCCTTGTTTCTTCCTCCCATGTGCTGGGATTAAAGCCATGCTCCACCAACACCTGGCTTGATGAACTACAGTTTTAAAGAAACTGACAAGTTAAAATTATGTTATATTGTTAAGAAAATCAACATTAAGATTAAAAGAAGTAGGGCTATGTAGAGTAAGACATTGTGACTTAGAAAATCCTTGCCTCTTCTCAGGCTTTTGAAATTATGGCCATGTATATAAATGTACAATATGTAACAGACCTTTTTAACATTTTTTAAATAACTGATGCCCCAATGTCCCAATCAAACTAAGGTTCTCATATGAGAATAGTGATTCAAAGCCAAATTCTAAGTGCCTCTGACTTTCAAAAGGCATGGTTACAATATTAGTGTCAAATAGAGAAAAGGGGGATAATGAGACAACAATTATAAGAAAATTAATGGAGGATAGTTTGCTTTTATTTGTGGACATCAGGAAAATCTTCTATCTACCTTTGAAATACCTACTACTTGAATTCTGTTTGAAAGATGTTAATACTTCTTAGACATGAGGACCTTGAGGCATCATTGATATTTCTTTGTAGTTTAGAAGTTAGATATTTGCAATGGTCTTATTGGTTGTAAAAAAAATCACAATAACTGTGGAGGAAAGGGACAGTTTACTTGTTAGAATACATGTATAATACCATTTTAGTATATATATATATATATATTATAGGTATTTATGTGTATATATGAGATAATGCATTATGATAAAAATATCTCTTACATTTCTAAGTGACTAAAACTTAGAACATTGCAGCCAAAGTTAATAATATACCTTGAGGTCACATAAGACTAAAGTACTGAATACCTAATGTGTATTCAGACTGTTCATTTAAGCTACCTTTAAAAAAAAACAATGTAATAATCATCCTACTTGCCTTGGACTGCCCTTGTAATTAACTTATCCCTTATAATTTTAACTCATTTGTAAAAGTTAAAACAATTAACTTTTATAACCTAAACTAACACATAGATATAATACGTTGCATAGATTTTGATACTCTGAACCAGGATATCACATGCATCTTGCAATAATCATGTGCTGAAGGCAGTATTAATAGAAGTTGAAAAGAATCTTTAAAAATGAATATCCACCATAAATGTTGAACACAGTAATATCAAAAGACCCCTGGGTACCTGTCCCATGGGGTTTTCTCCAAGAGTCCAGGGGAAAATGCTTACAAGCAGCTGGGTATCTAATTTGAGGGACATCAAATGAATCTACATAAACTGTGCTCTTTCAGTCCATTCACTTTATTGTTCTAAGTTAATTCTAAGTCATTTTCCTGATCTCTTTGCTGTTCTCTCTTATTTCTTTCTCTAAGTTTACAACCTCTTTTCAGCTATCATCCTTCTCTCTTGCCTCTTCTCATATTTCTAACAGGAGACTCCTTGCAATCTTGAGAAAAGTTTCAAGACCCTCAAGGTCGTAACACATTCCCAGAATAGATGAGAAGGAGCAGAGCCATTACCATAGTAACACAAAGTTCCAAGGTCTCAGGACCAGAGGGAGGGGCTGCAGTGCCCAGTGCCACAAACTCCGAGACAGCTTTTTATCAGCAAACTTGGCAAGTGAAGAATTGGCAGGCTTTTCTTAGCATATTTCTTGTTAGTAACCTTGGTAGGCACCTGCAACTCTGACCTTGTGCATAACTATGAAGTTTTAAACTTATGTTCTATATACAAAGGCTGTTAGTCTAGTTTGAATTTGCTCTGAGGTAAAAATGAGCTAAATGTGTTCAGTTTGTGTTAGACTGAGGAAGAGATTATTTTTTCTGTGTTATTCTGAGCAAAAGGAACAAAGCAGGCTTTAAGTGTCTACAGTCTTATGGGAAAATGGATCTGGCTATGATGCATATCCTAGTATATTTTTCATATATCAAAATTATACAGCTAAATAAAATATCATCTTCTGACTGACTACCCATAGACACATGTGCCCATAAAATTGAGATAATCATGAGATTACATGTGCATGTTTTATGAAAATGCATGATAATGGGAAGATACCATTGCTGTGGGATGTTCTGTATGGCAAATGTGTTGCTAATAAAACACTGATTAGCCAGTGGCTAGGCAGGAAGTATAGGTAGGACTAACAGAGAGAATTAAAAAGAACAGGAAGGCGGAGGGAGTCTCTGCCAGCCACCGCCAGGACAAGTAGCATGTAAAGATGCCGGTAAGTCACGAGCCATGTGGCAAGGTATAGATTTATAGAAACGGATTAATTTAAGATATCAGAACCAAGGGTTATGATGAAAGAAATCATTGTGCAAGGCATTGGAATTACAGCATTTTGAATGAATTGGCTGTTTCTTGTAAACTTTTTGTGCAATAACAGCTATGGTATGTTGCTAGAGTTTTCCTGCCTGGCCCACGGTCAGGATAAATCTCTTTCACCTGCCAGTCCCACAGCCGCTCAGACCCAACCAAGTAAACACAGAGACTTATATTGCTTACAAACTGTATGGCCGTGGCAGGCTTCTTGCTAACTGTCCTTATATCTTATATCAATCCATTTCTATAAATCTATACCTTGCCACATGGCTCGTGGCTTACCGGCATCTTTACAAGCTGCTTGTCCTGGTGGTGGCTGGCAGAGGCTCCCTCTGCCTTCCTGTTCTTTTTATTCTCTCTGTTAGTCCCGCCTACACTTCCTGCCTAGCCACCCTTGGTTCTGATAGGTTGACCTTCTGAACACTAGTTGTTTGATGAACAATGATGTTTATAATATTGTTTGTTATATGGGCTAGTTGGAGTCAGTGACTTAACTCCATGTAAAACTCTGTTAGAGATTTTTATATGTGATCTCTTATTCATTCTCCATGTATCCCTGCTGTCCAATAATAGCAGAGCAAAGCTTTTTGTTAGGTATAGACAGACACACAGACAGTCACAGGGACAGATTCACAAGACAGCCTTCAGGAAGACACAGATTCAGACTCATACAATAGACAGAGGACCAAAGACATAAGAAGCATGAAGTAGAGAATTCAAATCTGGGCTTGAAATTGGTTAAGTGACAACAAGGGGGAGTGTGTTATAATCTTTATGTGACACTGATGCATTATTTATGGCTTAAAGTAAATTATTAATATGTTTACTACATGCATATATATATGGAGGCTCAGGTTCAATCTTTATTTTGTTTAGTTTTGGTGAAATAATCAAAGCTTAAATTATGATTCCCAAGCATAGGCATCTGCTTTTAATGGGGATAGCAATGTAACAGGCATCCTGAAAGGATGAGCATTTACAAATCTGTATTCTAGGAGAAATAATTCTAAGTCTATAAATGAGTTACGTTATATATGTTGTTATGATGCTGCACACACACACACACACACACACACACACACACACACACACACACACACGCGCGCGCGCGCGCGCGCCAAGACTTTAATCACTACTTACAGTGTCATAGTGTAGAATGGATTGCAAACTGTTCTCTCTCCCTTCCTCTTTCAGGTTTGGGACCTATTTAAACACAGGCTGTATGGGAGAATGCAAAGAGAGAGTGGGATTTAGATGTTTGACATTCATATTGTGAAGTCTGAGATCTCTTTTGATATACTAATAAGAACCACTGAGCATTGCTGATCTGGGCTGTAATATACTTTCACATTAGGAGATACAAAGATAAATAGGGCAGAATTCTTGCACTGTGAAGACCCACAGATCCCCAAGGGAAATCAACCCATGAAGAATGATAAAGGCAGAATATAATATACAGTACACAGAGAGACTTCTACTGTATTTCAGTTATGAATAACTGTTTTCCTTCATTTATTTGAGCCTGCCTGTTCTGTTTATAACTGAATGAGCACATAATGGGAGCACTCTGCTTACTGAAGAGCACTTTAAGTATTTCTTCAGAATGGATGTTAATGTAAGAGAAACCAGGACTGAGACTAATTAAAAGGTAACTGCAAGTGTTGAGTCCACACTTAGATTTTGTTTTAAGTATCAGTTCCCCATGAAATATTCCACAAAAGACACAAGAGGAGGGAGTCTTGTGATATAAATAAGATATTGAATTTGGTGTTGTTTAACAATTTGTGGCTGAGTATGTAATCTGAGCTCCCTGCACTACAGCAAATACTTGCTAATCTTACACAGGGAGTGAATAGAGAGGAGCTTCTCAGTATGGTGTCTGGGCATCTGAATTCAGCAGATTGATGGCATATAGCCACCTAGAGAAATGAGGTTTCAGGTTCAATCTCTTTACTAGTCTTTTCTCTTTGATTGGTTTCATGCTTAAAGACTGATTCCCAGGCACAGGCCCCTGTCTTTAATGTGGGTAGCAATAGTAACAAGAGACTTCAAAGAGTCAGCACGTATCTCTTTGCACTCTAGTAAAATTCATCCACATCCATGAAACAAGTTGTTAATGCCACCCAAAGACCAGAAGTCACTAGCAAAGCTACATCTTAATTTTATATTGGAACACAGGATCTAGAACATGAGTATGAATTTTTATTTTACACAACACCTGTGAAAATACATACATGTCATTTTTCAGTTACTATAGACTAAGGTAGTAGATAGTCTCAAATAAACAAAAGCAAGAAAATAATATTGGTTTCATAACTGAAATATGGTAGGAATTTCCCTCTTGGACTCCTATATATTATACCCAATCTTTTATTATGGTTAGTTATGTGTTTTCTTCTCTCAGCCAACTATGAGTCCTCAGATGCAGATATTATGTTATTTATCTCTGCCTCCTGAAATGTCTAGCACATTGCTTTCAAAGTGATGGCTTTCAATAAAGGTCTGTTGATAGGAACATAACTAAATTTGAGCATTATTTGGTCATCTATGAGACCCACCAGTCATTGGTGAATGTTAACTGGTTTCTATCTAGACAGGAAGGCAATGTGATCAGCATGATCACAGGACTGTTTATATGTTGCCTCACTCAATATTCAGTGATTCTGAGATAGGCACTCTCCTTATCTTACCACCATGGAAACTGAACTGTGAAAGCATCAACTCTCCAAAGGTTACTCAGGTAGGAAATTATTTCATCAAGATGCATACTTTAGTATGGCTCCAGGGACTGAGATCCGAACAACTCTGCCTATGTTCATGTTGATACTAGCAACACCAACTTTGAGACTGTAAAAAACAAAAACAAAAACAAAAACAAAAAACAAAAATCTTTATCTCTGAGGAACCTCTCCTTTCATGTAGACTTTCCATGTTATCTAACTGCCATCCTCAAACAGCTGCAGAAGGTCAGCAGGGCAAGCATCATCTCTGTATTATAGGTGTAGTTACTGAAGCTAAGAGAGGTTATGATTTCCCTGGAGTCACCGAGCTCATAACTGAAAAGCCTTGCACTAGAATTGTGCTCTCATGATTATAGCTCAACTAGGTTTTCTCATTTGTGATATGGGAATAATAATACCTTCATTGCTGTATTGGGTGAGTAATAAAAGTAATGTACTGATGGTATAAAACATACATTGAATCAATCTTACATGCTGTTATGTTATGTTGTACCATGACTAATACTTACGACATCCCTCTAAACAAGATTTGTCTGTCAAGATTTAGTTTGGAATTTAGTTTGGAATCCATTTGGTGTGTTCTTTTTCTTGATCATGCCACCCATTTCTTTTTCATCCCCTATTTGATTAAGCTTAGCTGATAATGATTCCATTTAAACACTGCTTACTTTGGGATATAAGCAAAATTTATTAAAATGACATGTCTTATTCCTTGTTTATGTTTTCCATGTTCTGAGCTTAATTTCTGTAGCACCATGAGCACCTTCTTTGATTTACTGTGTTGATGCAGTTCATAAATATTTTACTTTCAGTGTTTCTATACTGGTCATCAAGATACAAAATCTTGAAAATGTATTTAAGTTACATTCCAGTATTTTTCTTACTTATGTTTCTTTATGGAATTTAATGCTTTACTACAGTGTTACATTAAAAATTGAGGTCAAATTTTGAAATTTTGGCTGTTTTAATGTGTTTGCTATTCTTTGGAGACCATATCAAAAGAATTAAAAATTAGTGTGAATTTTTCCCTAGCATGGGGAAGATTGTGGACAATATTGTGTTCTTTGTAAATTACTATGAAGAGCAAGGAGTGTCATATTAATAGTGTTAATGGATAATTGCTTAGATTTCTTTAGCTTAATCATATTTTAGCTTGCCTCTTCATTTGAAAAAATCAACATGAATACGTTAATTTATTCATTTTTTTGTTGATAAGTACTTGCCGAGTGGTTTCAAAGCACCAGTTATTGAGTCAATTATTGAATAATAAAAAATCAATTAGTATAGCAAACTAGTATTAATAGAAATAATGATGCCATCTATATATTGATGGAATAAAATTGTATGTGATGTGTGACATACAATTAAAGTGCATCATAAATGTATGATCAGCTTTAGATTACTGTGAGTACATTGTATTTTTTTATAAAAGGGATTTCATTCACAATCATTCTATACTTAACTGAGGTCTTGCCTCGAATTTTAATTTATAGAAATTCATGATGATTATATATGCATATGTTTCTTGAGGTACAAATTACCTAAAGATTTTAATCCATTGGGAGGGCTCAGTGCTGTGTTTATCCCTGAGACTTACACCATGTGAGGACCAACAGTTAACGTGTCTCTTTTATCAAATATATACACAAATTTTATTGAAAAAATAACTATACCCATTATATGTTTGAATTCTAGGCTTTAACTTCCTGTTATTTTTTAAAAATTATTTTATTAATTTTGCTAGTATATAACATAATGGGTTTATTATGATACTATATATGATTGTTATATTATATAAAATTATACACTATATATATACATTATATGGATATGAAATAAGTGAGAGAGACATAGAAAAAAGGAACACATGATCTCACTTGTATGTAGATATTAAAATGTTTGATCTCATAGGAATTGAAAGTAGAACATCACTTCCCAAAGTCTAGGGAGAAAAGGGGCAAGGGAGAAGGAAGGTGGTTTATATATATATTATGCATTACATATATTATGTATGGATATGTATGTGTATCTTTGTAGCATGCTCATGTTCTCCACATTGACTTCTACTTCCTCCTAGATGGTCTCCCTTCAGCTAATACATTAAAACATAAAATTGCACTTTTATTGTATAAGATGTGATGTTTTAATACCTGTGTACAAATACTGCATAACGCTTAAGGCAATTTAAACAGAACTCTCTAATAAAATATTTATGATTTCTTTATGGTAAAACAAATGAAATATTTATGATTTCTCTATGGTGGAACTATCATTTGCTTTAGCTTTGTGGGATGCATGGCATTGTTATCTACAGTCATCACACTGTGCAGTAGCCCAGCAGGACTTCTTGTTCCATCAAGCTATGTCTTCGCATTCATAGTATATAAACTTCACTTCCCCTACTTTCCCCAGATACTAGAAACCACTGTTTGCCTTTCAGTTCATGTCATCAAGTTTATTTCAGCATCTACATACAAGTGTGATCATGTCTTCCTTTTTATTTTATTTTCTTTGTCTGGTGTATTTCAGCCAATATAATAATCTCCATGTCCATTTTTGACTACTATTAAGTGAGCCTTCAATAGTAAAATTTTATTTTAAATATTCCTGTGGCTCATATGTATGATTTTCCTCAGTAACTTCTTAGACTTGCTATCATTTAGCAGATGTATTAACACTTTTCAAAATATTGCAGCTCAAATTCATTTGTAATGATCTATGCAGCAAAAGTAGAGGAGTATTTCTGATTTTAGGTTGAAGTTTTATGCATAAAACATTGGCCAAATTTTTGATATTTAATGCCATTTTGTTTGTGGCTGATAAGATTTTCTTTAATTATTTGTGTTTTGAAATTAAAGTATAATTGCTTCATTTCCTCCTTTCCTTTTTTCTCTCCAATATCTCCCATAACCTCACCTTGGTCTCTCTTCAAATCATGGTCTCTTTTTCTTTAATTGTTATTGTTAATATGTGCACATTAACAATATATGTATATAAATGTATGTGCATATTATATATAAAGGCATAAAATGAACATATAAATACAACTTTCTCAGTCCCTGCAGTGTTATTTGTACATATGTAATTTCAGGTCTGACCAACAGGTATTAGATCACTAATTAGGGGCTTTATCCTTGGTGATGACTATTTCTACCACTCTCAGCATCCTTTAGATGCTTGTAGTTGTTATTATTATTATTTGTTTTTGGTATGGGGCCCTGTGAGAATCCCCCTTCCGTGTTAGTGTTTGTGTTGTTAAAATATTTGTTAGCGTCTCATTTTGGCAGTGTGGCTGCTACTTTTATGTTCTTGTGAACATAACTATGAAAACTTTGCAATTTTTCCTTATCTATTCTGAAGGTAAAAGTGGAATGTAAAATCAATATGGTATTTGATTAACACAGTGAGACTGTATGCACATTCGTAATATGTGAAAAATATACCTTATTGTGATGGTGAATTTGTGTCAACCTGACACAAATTGGATTAAATGGGAATAAGGAACCTCCACTGTGGAACTGCCTCTATCAGATTGGCCTATATATATATGTTATAGTTTATCTTTCCAGCCAAACATTAAGTTGTTTAGCTTCTAATATTTTTCTCTATAATATTTGATAATGTTTTTGCTAGTTTCTCTGTCTCTCCCCACCTACATTGAGGTCAGAGGACAAGGCTTTTATATGGGTTCTCAGGTTCAGAATTTGGTTCTTCAGACTTGTACAGCAATGGCTTTTACTCACTGGGCCATTTGCCGTTCCATGTTATAACTTCTTTGATGGATTTATAACAAAAACACTATTGAAATCTTTTCACAAATAGATTACATAAAGGGAAATATCAGTTGTTGTCTCAGCCAGAGTGAAGCAGTTTTAGAGGTCAGGTTTGTAGGGTCTATATTTTCACTTTGATTATAAAATCAGGAATGTAGGGTGCTGTAGGATGTCTTTCTGTATGCTGTGAGTATGTATGGCTCTGATTGGTTGATAAATAAAGCTGTACTGGCCTATGGCAAGGCAGCTTAGAGGTAGGCAGGGAATACAAGCAGACAGACAGGAAAAAGAAAGGAAGAGACACAAGGAACAACATGCCAGCAGACCAGTAAGCTATGGAACACATGGCAAAACATAGATTAATAGAAATGTGTTAATTTAAGATATAAGAGTTAGCAAGAGGCCTGCCATAGACTATACAGTTTTTAAATAATATAAGCCTCTGTGTATTTACTTGGGTCCTAGAGGCTGCAGGACCAGGTGGGACACAGGAAAACTTCTGACTACAGAGGGGATAGAAGGTATGTAATGTATAGAGAGTGGTCAATGAGATGGGTTATGATATCCAATCCATTTCCATATGAACTATTTTTTCCTTTAGTTTTCATTTATTCTCTGATAAGTGGGAGCAATTAGGAGAAACCATAGTGTAACAAGCCAGCCTTGTTCTTAAAATGCTAAAAGAAGATCCACTTGCCTAGAATATTGGAAATGAGACAAGCTCCAGGTAATTGTGAGGTCAAATAGTATGAGAACCAATGTGGACAAATCCATGAGAGGTGTGGGCAGCATGCTGTAGTGGGAAATGAGGCTCAAAGCAGAGCTCTAAACCTGTTGTTCTTCAATCTTGGAGCAGACTACAGCACCTATGATCACTGGAAAGTTACTGAGGCAGGGACCCAAAACCAGAGATTCTGATGTGACAGGAACAGGCAGGGTCTGGCTGTTGCTATTTTTCAAAAGTCTTCAGAGTGATTCTAAAGTAGAGCCAAGTCTCATGAGATTGATGACCATTGGTCAATATTGGGTAAAGGTATCAGGTAAATATTCACCATATATAATACAAGCCAAGATTCCCACAACCAGGGCTTTCACCTTCACTCCTCCCCCTTCTTCAAGTTAAATACTAATTCTGTTGTTTTAAATCCTTCTACAATGATGTGTGAGTGGGAAGGCAATACAGTAGATATCATTCCTTTTGAAGACACAGGGAAATATGTGCTGTCATTTATTTTATCTAGTTGAATCTGTGTATTTTATATAAAGGCAATGATTATTTCAATATCCACAGCAAATGAACAAACACAAAGAAACAGCAAGTAATAAAGCAAATCTGGGGCTCAACTATAGGGGATATGGAGTCTAGTATAGCATCATGTTTAGGGAACCTTGGAAAGGAGTGCTGAAAGAATCTTCCAGCCAGCTGGATGAGAGGGTTTGCTCCGTAGGGATGCCAGTTACAAGATAGTTATAAGACAGAAGGAAGACAGACCACTGGAACATATGCAAATAGGAAGTAAGACATATTAGTAAGTGCTCAGTAATATAGCAGTGATAATGTACATATAGTAATATAGCAATGATAATAGGCACTATTGTCTAGATGCAAGCAGGTATGTGAAATTAGCAAGTGAGTTGTAGGCTGTCAGAAACGTATTAATCTGCAGGACAAATAGCTGAAAACACTTGAAGGGAGATATTGAATAGGGAATTTGAAAATATTGTAGATTCCAAAGAGTCAACAGTTCAAAGATAGTGTGACTCAAATGTTACCAAAGTATTAAGTATGGCAACTTAAATGTAATGTTAAAGAGCAATAGTTCAGATATCAACCAAATGGAAGTTGGCATTTCTAGTACAGAAGGCAGATATGCTTAGAGAGACATGGTAATATAGTACATCCATATCTTCTCCTTTCACCATAATGAAGGATTAAAAACCAGCCAGACTATTGCAGCATATCACACTGCCATGATCCCAGGATCACCATGCAGAGTCTATAAGCCAAACCTTAGCAGGTACTTGAGTCCTACAGGGTATTTAAAGTACATAGATAAGCAGGAACTCAATAATCAAAGTTTGATTGACATTAAAAATATGTAAAATCAATAAAGAATTTATGAGAAGCAAAGTGATAAAGAAAGTGTTTTATATAAGTTTGAATAATGCCACATAAATCTAGAAAGAGGCTGTACCCATAAAGTTCTTGGAAATAAAAATTGATAATTGAAATTTAAAATTTCCAAAAGATGAAAAGAATAAGATTAAAAGTTGTATATATATATATATACAAATATATATATATAAATATATATATACAAATATATATATACAATAATAATCAATGAAAAAGAGGCTATTTTTTGAGAGTTGGAGGACATAGGAGGGATTACAGGCTGGATAGCTGCGAGGGTCTGAAGAAAGAAAAGGGAAGAGGGAAAGTGATGCAGTACTATTTCAATTAAAAAATAGTATAAATGAAAAAAGTTGAACTAAAGGATGACAAAATGTTTTCCCATAATGCAGTGCAAAAGTACCAACTGTTTAAAAACATGGTAAATTTGAAATTGAAAGAATAGGATATTTAAATGCCTACTAAATAAGACAAAATATACAAAGACAAAGAAGAAGAAACAGTTAATGGAAGAATAAATATTTTCCAAGGATTGATAACAGATGTGTTTTGCTGAAGGACTTGCTGAGCGTGCAATAAAATAGCAGAGAGAAGACAGACTTTAACAAAATGTGTTGAAATGTCAAAATATTAAGGATAAAAAGAAAACCTAGAGATACTTCAAGAGGGAAATCAGGTTTCCAGCAGCAGGTGATGGTACAATGAATATTTACTCATGTGAAAAAGAAAACAAAACAAAAATAAACAATGTGCCTACTCCATGAACAAACACAAACAAAATCTAGCAAAAAGTCAACAACATAGTAGAAGATGATCATGGATACATCAAACTGTTATATCTTATGAATATGAAAGCCAATTTGAGGCTATGTGGAGATGGCTTAGTTGGTAAATGCTTGTTGAATTACCATGAAGACTTGAGTTCAGATTTCCTAGAATCCACCACATAAAAAGCCTGGTGTGAGGGTGGCTGCTATAATCCCAGCCACAGAAAGAAGAGACAGAAGGATACCACTGTCTCAAAAGATGAAGTCTAGATAATGGTAGAGGAAAATACCCAACTTCAAGCGCTGGCCTTGACCATGCACAGACAAAGCTCCTTCTGTAAAATGCCTATTTAAAGATACTGTCTACTTTGGAAACTTGTATTACTCATTCTTATTATTTTGCATACATTAGCAATTATTGTTAAACATAAAGTCCTTACTGTCTAAGTTGCAAATGTCTTGTCCCTTTCACCTCTTGACTTTGGTATGCCCTTCTATTATTACTTGTTATTTAGGAGTACTTAACTATTTTTAATGGTTTAATTTATTTATATTTGCAGTGCTGAGGATCAAACTCATAGTGTCACACTTGCTGGGCAAATGCTCTACCACTACTCTACATCCATTTTCTTTTAAAATATTTATTTATTTATTTTACGTTCTGACCTCAGTTTTCCTTCCCTCCTCTCCTCTCAGTTCCTCCCCCAACTCTCTCTCCCTCATCCACTCCTCCTCTGTTTCTGCTTAGGAAAGGGCAGGCCTCCCATGGGTATCAACAAAACATGGCGTATTGAGTTGCAGTGAGACTAAGTACCTCCCCGGGTATTAAGGCTGGGCAAGGAAATCCAGTATGAGGGATAGGTTCTCAAGAGCCAGCCAAAACATTAGGGACAGCCACTGCTCCTGTTTTTAGGAGTCACATAGGTAGACCAAACCACTCAACTATCACCTATATATAAAGGGCCTAGATCAGTCCCATTCAGATACCCTTGTTGTTGGTTCAGACTCGGTGAATTCCTATGAGCCCAGGTTAGTTGTTTCTGTAGGTTTTCTTGTGATGTCCTTGATCCCTCTAGCTCCTACAATCCTTCCTCCCTCTCTTCATCATGATTCTCTGAGGTTGGCCTAATGTTTGATTTGTGTCTGTGCATCTGTTTGCATCAGTTGCTGGATGAAGGCTAAGGCTCTCTGATGACAATTGGGCTGGGTGTCAATCTTATCCTGGAGATGGGCAGTTCAAGCACCCTATTCCCTATTGCTAGGAGTCTTAACTGAAGTAGTCCATGTAGATTCCTGAATGCACCAGATTTCTACCTGACCCCAAAATACCTGCCCTTTTCTAGTCATCTCTTTCAGTATTCTGTCTCTCCATCCAACTCCTCAACCCGATCCCTCATGTTCTCATCCCCAGCCATCCACAATGCACCCAGGAGATCTCTTTTCTTTTTTAAAAATTATTAATGTTTTGTGTTTTTTCTTAAGAAATACAGATTTATTGAAAATTCATAAAAATATTCTCTGACTTTATCATTGGTAAGTGTAACTATATCACATAATGTTTATATCTACAGGCCACCCAGAATTAATATTTGTGAATAGTATAAAGAGGGGTTAATTTCTTTTGGATCTGCAAAACTTCAACTCAACAGAAATTCTAGAATGATGAGCCTTACACACTGCTGGTAGCTGTCTTGGCTCTCTTGAAGGATTCACCTACCTGGAAAGGCTCTGTAATTGAAAGCTTTCTGTCTGACTCCATTAGTCTATTTATTGTTCTTCCAATACTGCAGTTCTGAATGGCTGGAGCTTTAAATGGCTTTAATAACCTGTACAGTAAATTATCTCACTCTTTCTTCTGCCTTAAGATTGTCTTAGGTATTTCTCTTCTCTTTGCACTTCTGTGTACATTTTAGAACCATTTCGTAATTTCCTTTAATAAGTCTCTTGACATATTGGTTGGAATTTGGTTAAATGTTATTTTGGAGGTAACATTTTTGGGACATTGTATTTTTTTAAGCTTTGACTAGGTATACTGCTAGGTTAGATTTGACATCTGAGAGGTGTGTATATATCATATGTGTGAAGTTTTTTTTTTCCGTCTTTTAAACCATGTGCTAACTAGACTTTGAATGTTTTTTACATTTACTTTCTCCAAAATTGATTTTCTGTTACTTAATGTATAAACAGGAGAAATATGCATGTCTCTTATATAATTCTAAACTATGTATTTTGTGAAGTCCGAAGGTCTACATACTCATTCTTTTTGAGACAGTGCTACTCTGGTTGACTTTAAACTTGTGGCAATCCTCCCACTTTAGCCTCCCAAGTGTTGAGATCACATATTTGAGCCCCATGCCAGGCTATATTCAGTAATTAATGATTTTGAATCAATGCTTGCCAATATTGTTTCAATTTGTGTTAAGATAATGCTAAGGAAATAACCTCTGTAACAGTGGTTCTCAATCTTCCTAATGTTGTGACTCTTTAATATAGTTCCTCATGCTGTGGTGATCCCCAACCATGAAATTATTTTCTTTGTTACTTCATAACTAAACAAGTTACAATAAGACAAGGTGAAAGCCCACCTATCAAGGCTGGACAAGGCAATCCAAAAGGAGGAAAAGAGTCTCAGGATCAGGCAAAAGAGTCAGAGATACACCCGCTTCCACTGTTAGGAGTCTCACATAAACACCAAGCTAACAGCCATAACATATACTCAGATGACCTGGTACAGACCCATGCAGGCTCTGTGCTTGCTGCTTAAGTCTCTGTACCAAATGGGAATGGTCAAAAACAAGCAAAAGAAAGTCAATGAAATGATTCCTAATGATATTCTGCTATACTCTTAGATCAATGACTTGCCAAGTCATCATCAGACAGGCTTCCTCTGGCATCAGATGGGAGTGGGTACAGAGACTTAGAGCCGGATATGCAGAAACAAGGTCTGAATTGGAGGTTTCTATCTGGTCTCTCCCCTCAAAGACTGGGGAACCCCACAAAAGCAGAGGATGCAAGATTACAGGAGTCAGAGGGGATAGAGGGTACCAGGAGAACACGGACCACCGAATCAACTAAACAAGGCTCACATGGGATTATTTGATTATCTTAACATGTGCTTATTTATTCATTCTTTCATTTGGCAGTGACATCTATTCTTACTTCTTGTCTTAAAGCCAGGGTTATACTATGTCTCCATATGCCTTAGATCCAGCTCTTGTGAACCATGTTCCAGGAAACCAACACTGAGTGGTGAAACCTGTCCACACTCCTAAAATATAAATCCTTACGTCTCTCTTAATCTACTGTACTTCTCCATTGTTGTGTGTTGCACTTGGTATTAGCTATGCAGTACCATTAGTCTTCTATATTACATTCAATATCTTTTATTTTAAACAGGATCTGGACATATACCCCTGCAAACTAGCCACACTGACAGCCTATTTGGCAATTATAGATTCAACAACAGTTACCTTATCTCTTTTTAAATGTCTGGATCACATGATTTTCTCAGGAATAGAAGAAAAAATGTTAAGATTGCAATTGATTATTTCTTATCTATCACAAGTTCACTAAACCACAGCCTTTTATCAACAACTTTAGTTTTATTTCATTTAAAATTACAGTGAGGAATTTTGTTTGTTTGTTTGTTTGTTTGTTTGTTTGTTTGTTTTCTGAAGCACGGTATGTGAATGACAGAAATTAAGGAGAGGGGAAGCATGCCAGCTTGTGATATTTTACAAAATAAGATTAATATTTTTGCTCTCTCTTTTCTTTGAATGCAGGTGCCATGTAAAGTATTATCAGAGAAAGAATTGAATCTGTTCTTTAGGTCCATAATATATTAATCCCAGGAGAAGTCATTTTTCAATGCTGTTGGTATATACATTGTTGTGAGGGCAGGAATAAGTTTTGTTCTACATAATTTTAACTTTAGAAAAGTCAGGATTATATACTAAATGTTCTAGTTTTATTAATAACCTATTATAAATTTATCATCCAAAAACATATAGAAAGCTGTATTTTTAGCTTATTCTGCCAGGTAGGGGAATAAGTTTCATGAGCTTACTGCCTGCTGTGTAAATTCATACTTCACTTCTATTGTTTTATAACTACAGCTTTTAGGCTACCTAGGGAGCCCTTTAGTTCTGCGATTACAGAATTTGGTGAAGGAGATTACAATGGATGAACACGAGGTTTTGGATTCTGAGCACATGAGGAACCTGTTCAAAATCTTACTCAGTTGTATGCAAGTTTGTGTTTAAATTGTTGATAAAAAGGTATGAGTACTTTTGACAGTTTCGTTATAAGCTGGAAAAACCCTGTTTTGCAAGCTGTTAATATATTAGGCTGATGTCTATGGAAGAAGACGGGCTGTTCCCACAATGCAATGCATTTACTAACTCAGTGCTGGAGAGAAACAGGATCTCAGAGGCCTAGGAGAGCTTCCTGTGAGGTGAAGCATGGAGAAAACTCCAGTACTTTGTCAAGGGAATCTTAAGTGTCAAAACTATAATATAAACAACGATACTTATTTAACTTCACTTAATGCTTTTTCTTTTATCACAAGGTCTCAATGAATCTTCAACAGCTGGCAAACTGATCCCTTTATTCCAGTATCTGAGCACCAACTACTTTTTAAGAAATTATCACACTTTGGGGTGTTTTTCCTCACCTTAAACCAGTACCCTCCAAACATGACTGTTCTCCAGGAGAGCCCACAGCTTTACCTCTGTCCAGAGCAAGCTCCACCCTGTTCCTCTCTGCCACCCTGCTACTCCATGACTTCTAATGTCAGAGCTTCAAAGCCTAGTTCGAGACAAGAGTTTCTGCTTCGCTTTTTTGGAGTTTGTTTCTATTTCCATTCGTCCTTTTTCTTCTGTCTGGACTCCAGTTAGTATACATTTCTATTCCAACCCAAAGTATCATCTCTCTTGGAATGGCACCTGATGCAAATTTTGCTTTCAGCAAACCATCGCCCGCCCCCAATGCTCCCTTCCTTCCATATCCAATTTAGATTCTATATTCCAATTTTAGTGTTGTCTCCTTATGAGTGCTCAATGATTTCCCCTCTCCCCCTACTGTCATATACACTTTTAGAATCTCTAACTTTATTCCAACTGTCTATTTTTGCCACATCCTCATCAGAAGAGCTGAACTTGGGGGGAGAGCAAAAAAACAACCCCAATCTGTAATAACACTTTAATTCACAAACCTGGATAAGAGCCGATAGTGTCCAGCGTTAGGATTAGGTTTCTATGGCAAATCTGCTTTATCATTCTTTAAGAGAAACAATACTTCTTACATTATAAACTGATAGCCTTCCTTGGACCTCACCAATCAGATGAAAGCAGAAGGAAAATGTATCATTCCTCTAGACTATGTGGACCCATGCATCTGCCTGTTTACCCATCCTTTCTTCTCTCCTCTGTTAATTGAAGAGGTGAGGTGTCACTGCTCCTCTCTGGGTCCTGTTCCTCCCACCTGGACTCTAGAGCTCTGCTGTTTCCCATTTCAAAGTTCAACCGTCTTCTTGGACCTCACATCACTCGCATCATCACCATCATTTTTCCTTGCCATTTTTCAAGGCAAAATTGTACCTCTACTTCCTCCTATTTTGTATTCAAACCATGCCAATTTGTGTTCTTTTAATTCTGTTCCACTGCTGCAGTTTGGAAATCACTGATTCCTAGATTTTGAAAATAGCCCTCTGTCTTCATCTCACTTAGTATTTAGGGCATTTAACTCATCTTGCTATGTTTTGGTTTTAGAAAAAACTTCCCTGACTTCCATGAACCTATTTTTCTACTAAAACTATCTTCAACACTATTCATCTGACTCATAATTTTTCAGTCTCTGCATCCTTCAATTGCTGGGTGAGTGCTGTGCCTCCATGGCTGATGTTCCCTTTGTATTCTTAACCAACCTACTGTCATAGTTTAAAATAGTTTACAGATTGGTATTCCTCAGGTTTGTCTCTTAAATATTCATTTCTGCTCTTGAGACTCAAAATATTCAATTTCCTATTACCGTTTCTACACATTGTTGTATAGCAGTTACTTTTGAGATTGAAAAGTTCCATTTCCCAAGGAAGCTCCTTAAAACTGAAGATAAACAACTCAAAACAACTTCAGGAAGTCCCTGAAACTGAACAGATTCACTATGCCCCTCCTTCCCAGAGTAAGCAATAAAGAACTGTTAAGTTTACTCTCAGACAAACCAGGTTACAAAGAAGACTCTGAGATCAGACCAGCTGACTGGATAAGGCTCTGCTCACCTGAGTCACTTGGAAAGGACGCTCTCCAATCTTGTTGATCTGCCTCCAGGCTGTGCAGCATGCTCCAGATCCCCAGCTTTTGAGTTGTCACCCATGTTGGGGTGGGTCTTAGTGATGCAGTTGTCTTTGAGTCATATCTGCTCCTGTAAGAAACCCAAATAAAACTCATAAGTTCACTAAGTTTGGACTTGGGTACATCAGTACTTTGATCTGTTTTGGGTTCCCTGTCTGGGGTGCATAGATGTGTGTTGCATCTCCCCAGGAAAAATCTTGTTCTACAACCCACAAACAATAACACGCATCCAACGCATGTTCCAACCTAACGTATCAAAGGTGTTACTTCATAGCTCCTACTTATTCTCTATTCTTTATGAGTGCTCCAGTCCCAGACCATCGACACTTTTCCATACAGCATGTGTAGCAGAAACATGTTTATTCATTCTTTATGTCAAATCATTCCTCAGTGATATATTTTCACTCTATGATTGTATCTCTCTATATCAAAGGCTGGGCTCAAATTTATGGCGATCCTCCCACTTCAGTCTCCACAATCCTGGGATTGCAGCTGTGAGCCACTGCAGTGGGAACATATAGTGTCTTTGTATCCTGCTACATATATATGGCAGTAGTGTGCACAGCTTTGTTGGATGATCTTTATACTCACTAAAACACATCTCAGTATGGACTTCTCAAATACCTTTATCTCTTGCCACAGTAAGGATTCACTGTGGTTGGTGTATTATAGCTTCCTAGTTGGGCCTGCTATTTTCTTCCCTTCATTTAATTTTGTCGTCTATCGGTATTATATTCTAAAAAATTTTAAAGTGGTATTATGTTTCCTTGAGAATGTTCTAGTTGATTTTGATGTTCCTTATAAAGACCTGTATGATCTGACATTCTTCTACCTATCCGACCACATTGTGACCTCTCTTGCTGGCATTTAAAGTCCCTCTCCATTTACACCTGCTGTCTTCTCTACCTCATATGTTCTTTCCCTGTGTTATGTGACTTTTCAGGGAAAGATGTGACCGAATGTCCATTTACTTCAGTTATGGAAGATAAATGAAACAGTTCCACTCAAGAATGACTTGTCTCCCTGGTGAATTTATTGGGGCGACAGGAGCATGAGTGTTTCCGAGGCAGCTGCATCACCACAAATTCACCGCGGCGTGGGTCGTGATTTATGAAAGCTGCATTCCCAGGTACAGGCAACTTCACCCCAGAGTCACTGCCTCCCAGCAACGGTTGAAGCTTCTATAGCTTTGGGGAGGGGCTTCACAGATCTCAAATGTTTCCTGCGACTCTTGAGCCTTGTGAAGTTTCACCGACTTCCTGAGTCTTGTGATCATCCTGCATCCTCCTTCCAGGAGGAATTGTTCCAGTTCAGAGGAAATAGCCACACAACACCCTGGTGTGGGGTCCCCTTTCTTTCTGGTGGTCCATTGGAAACAAGAACAAAAGGGCAGATGCAGTGAGAGAGCTTTGTATGGCCTATGAGCACGACAGAAATAGCCTTCCAGAAGACAGCTTCAGTGGCAGCTCGGCTTTATTCCAGAGTATAGGGCATACATAGGATTCCGGACAGTAGCTGGGGAATCACCTTGAAGGGATAAACTCTCCCATTCTCATAACTTAGTTTAGGTTTCAGTTTTCTGAGAAGGGCAAAACAGGTATCTCACCCATAAAGGCCCATTTATCTATACTGCTCTTACATTCAGGGATGAGGCCTGAGCCAACCTCACAGTGTCTCAAGGACAAATCCAGCATCCCCTTCTGAGTCACATTCTGAACTTGGCCACGCTTGTAAAAATATGTCCAAAAACAATAAGATTAAGCCTCAGCCAATTAAAAGTATACTAATATAACTGCTGTGTGTTTAACCAATCGTATTTGAGATGACCTAACTGTCCCTGAAACTCCTCTTAGCTATGTTTAAAAGGAGCCTACATGCTCTTTTCAGGGTCATTGCCATTTTGTATAGGTAAATGACCCCACATATGCTGGTATAATAAATGCTCTTTGCTTTTTCAAACTATTGGAGTCTGGGGTCTTCCTTCAGCATTTCCTCAGACCCTACAACCTAATTTGCATTAAATGGTATGTTGTAGCATGAATATTATTAAAAGGTCTTATTAATAAAAACAAACCCAGAGCCAGGTATTGGGCTGAATGCTGGAAGGTCAGAGAAACAGAACAAGCCAGCCAACCTCACCTCGCCAATTCCTCAGCTGATCTTGTTTCCTTAAACTGGAAGCCTCTGTCTGAGTCCTCATCTGAATGGATCCTAGCTGAACTGCTGCTAAAAGCCTAAAAGCTTAACAAAGGCTCTAGTTCCTGGTCCTCATGCCTTATATACCTTTCTGCTTCCTGCCACCACTTCCCGGGATTAAAGACGTGAGTCACCATGCCTGGCTGTTTCCAGTGTGGCTTTGAACTCACAGAGATCTGGATGGATCTCTGCCTCCAGAATGCTAGGATTAAAGGTGTGTGTGCCACCATTTTCTGGCTTCTATGTCTGTCTACTGGCTGTTCTGTCCTCTGACCCCAGATAAGGTTACTAGGGTGCACAATACATTGGGGAACACAATAGTACCACAGTATGGTACTACCATATAGCTAAATTAGTAGAGACACAGCCCTATCAAAATAACTAGAGCATGTCACCTAATTACCATATGGGCAGCAGGGGAAGAGCGTTTGTAGGGCACTGTGTTAATGGTCATCCTTGAGCTAAGCCAGGCCTAGAGACATTCTCCAAATAAGGTTAGGTAGAGAGCAGGAAGCTTTCAGTGGGGGTGGGGGGTAGGGAGGAAGTTCTCCATATTGTGTCTAGCTTGGAGAGAGCTTCCAAGCCATGGTAGACTGCAACCTCTGAGCAGCAGGGTCTCACAACATTTTGCTATTTCAACAATCCAGAAGACTGTAAACCCACACATTGCTTCCTGTGAAAGGACAATGCCATTTGGGGCCATAACTGAGAGTCAACGGAACTTTAGAGGGTGGGCAGGTGCTCAAGAGGAAAGCTAGTGTTATAATCAGGCACAACCCGACATGTGAACAGTATGGAAGCATTTTGCTATTTTTTTTTTTAATTTTGACTATTGGGGATCAAACCCAGGACTAACATCTATATTAAGCAAGAACTCTCTCACTGAGCTGTATAACTGACTTGCCTTCTTAAAGTTATAAGTACATGTGACTTAAAAACCTTAATATCTACCTATCTTTCATTCCTTTAAACATCAATGAACGTTATTAATTAAGACATAAGTATATATAATTGGAGTATGTAGTCAAAAGGTGTATAAGCCACATTGTATGTGTTTTTTTTTTCCAGGTACTAGTATTTGCTTGGACTTTTGATTCTTGTATGGATTCACTGCAGGTTTCTAAAAGGGTAAGCATTTCTCTATTGGATTTAAGTAGCTTCATTGTAAGTAGTTTATGTGCTGTCTTTGTTTTATTTCTGCTGCTGTGTTAAAAATATCTTGACAAAAAAGAAATGTAGGGAATATAGTTTTTGCCTAAGATTATTCATTTTATAATTCCAGCTCACAATCCACAGTGGTCAATTTTGACTGTCCAAGGGAATCTCTGCTGAAGAGCTGCCTCTGTCAGATTGGCCTGTGGACAAATCTGTGGGGCATTTCTTGCTGGCTAACTGATAGAGGTATACCCAGCCCACAGCAGGTGGTAACTTGATGAGGACTGGAAGTGGGTATAAAGGTGAGAGTAAGATTCAGTAGGGATGGGGATGGGGCTGGTCTTTCTAAGAAAGGTAGCTGAATGAGATTCTGGAAGTAATTCTGTTTTCTGCTTCAAGCTCCTATCTCACATTTCTGCCTTGGCTTCTCTTGTTGATGTATAACCTATCATCTAAAATATAACCTTTTCTCTCCAAGTTGCTTTTCATCACTGTGTTTATTACAGCAATAGAAATCAAAGTTGAACACAGCCCCTAACTGTGGAGAAGTTAAAGCAGGAAGTTCAAATAGCCAGTCATGTGACCTCTACAGCCAGGAATATAGAGAAACGAATGTATGCAAGCTGCTTGCTTGCTTGAGTTTACCTTTATTTCTCCACTCACTTCAGGACCTCATGCCTAGGGAATAGTGTTGCCCACACTGGACTGGGTCTTCCTATGTCAAGTAACTTAGACAATCCTCCACAAACATTTGAAAAGGCTAATCCAATGCAGACAATTCTTCATTGATACAGTCTTCTCAGATGATTCGGGTGATTATCAAGTCAACAATTAAAATCAACCATCACAAAAGTTCTAACTCATTAAAGTAGCATGTAATGGATTTTTCCTTTTATGGAAAAGTGTTTAGTAAATTTTTTATTAGTTTTAGCTAAGCCCAAGAGTTTTTATTATTTATTTTACTATAGCCTAATTATCCTCCCTGATAACATGGAAATGTTTTTAAGAATTGCAAAACTTCCTAAGGACTAGACGCAGGTTACAGGCAATGATGTTCACATTGCATGAATGCTGAGTAATAATGGGCAGCTCACAAACTCACGGCATGTAGCTGACATTAGTTTTTGTTGTGTTAAAGCTCACTTTGTACTTTATTTTTTCACATAATAAAGGAAGCTGGGTTTTGATAATTTCTTACATTATAGTGGCATTCCATTACCAGGAAAATCTACCTTTGGTGAACCTTAGAGATTTACTTACATTGTTTCATGTGACATCTCATGATGTTCTGATCTTTTCTGGACTCATTAGTGTGGCCATCACACTCTGGAGGAACCACTGCTTCCTTCTGCTGTAACGTTTTAAAACTCGGTTCATTTTGTCTAAAAACAAACAAACAAACATGTCTCTAAATTTCTGGTATGCTGAAGTTACTTTGTATTAGTGCAACATATTCAAATTTCTAGCCATCCTTTGATTACCTAACAAATGCGAGCTCCCCAGCTAGCCACTGAGGTATAATAGGAACTCACCACAAGATGAAAGACTGGTCTTCAATGATTTTGGAAAGTGAATAAGTCACATCTATGTGTTTTCAATGCACTTTCATGTGTCAAAGCAGTCAGACCTGATTTCTTGCCATCTTACTTTTCCTTTCAAGATAATGTCTGCCTCAACACACAGTGAATTTACATTTATTATGAATCCAATCAGCTTCCCTAGAACAGAAGATCCATTGGCTGTGGTTCCACAGCAGTCTCTGAAGTTCTTACAGATAGAGACATTATTACTGTTTCAGCAGGCTTCTTGCATAACAAATGATCTGGTTCAGAAAGCAAGTATATTCACAAATCCCCAAAGACACGAAGAAGTTACTTGATTTCTCAAATAAAGAAACATTATTTACTGGATGAGGCAAATATTTTCCAGTGGCTTTAATATTATAAAAGTCAAATGGAGCATATTTTATGTAACCTTTAAATACTGAAGGAAGTTTTAAAGGAAGCAGTAAGCAACATTGAGGTATGTAACACTATGTAGTATACTGCCTGGGAACAATATACATGTGTTTGGTTACATAGATGCAATAGTATATGTCTTTAATAAAACAGAACTCACCAATAGAATGATGATCTTGACCTTAAACATTAATGAGTTAACAGAGAAAACTGATCTGGTTTGAACACGGCTTTGTGCGCTAATAAAAAGAAGAAATACATTGGAACACAAGCAAGGGTGAATAACCAAGAACATACATTGTGCTTTAATGCACATAATTGAAGTGCACTGAGATGATTCCTGTAATGGATGTCAGAATTAATAGGTGTAGTCTGCGTGGGAGAGAATAAAAGGAAAGAAGGGTGGCAATTTGTGCCAAAAACATTTCCTAAGCAATTGAGGGTCTTTTAGAAAAGTGCAAAAGGAGAAAATATTCAGAGTGAGAACTCAGATCTCCTTAGATTGTATTGAGTTTAATTCCTGTATTATGTCAAAGTCCATTGTTTTTCTGGAACTACTTTTCTGTTTTCCTCTTACTTCTCTGGTATTTACAAAGGACCAGGAAGAATACTCAACAACCATCTCTTATTTTTTGATATTTGAAGGCAGTCCTAACTAGAAACATGAGGTTTGGAGATTATTTGCTCATTCTGTTTCATTTCTAATCCATACACAACATTAGCTGTGTTAATCAGGTGAGAAGTAAGAAGTAAGTTCCTTTAGTTATTCACCACTTACGATAATACTCAAATTTATTCCTTCAGTAAATTGGTTCCATAGTTCTTTAATTTACATCACTGATGGGTCTGCCTTAGCTCATGCATTTTTTAATGACAGAGGTATCCTAGCTTTTAATTGTTCCATAAAATGCCTTTCTCCTTACAGATACTAAGTTTCTGTACTCCTTATGAAATTCTCAACACATAACCCCTTTCCTTATTACTGACTCCCCTCTGTTTTCTCTGATCTCATGGAATTAAGGTCTGGAATACTTACTAGTTGATAAACTGCATCTTAAGAAATAGCAGGCAGACTTTTGAGTATCATGAACTGTGGACGTAAGACAGGAAGAGCAAACAAGAGCAGGGAGCATGGAGAAGATGAAAGGCAATGAGAGGAAAGGAAGGGAGGAGAGGAGCAGAAGACATTTTATAATTCAGTGTGTCTTGAAGAAAGATATCAGTGTAGCTGTCAAAGTCCAACTTAGCTTCAAACTAACTTTAAAATCGAGTTTTTCTTGAGTTTTATTTAGTTCATGATTTTTTACTACAATGGAGTACCTGGCACTCACAGACTACTCATTGGACATTCAGTAAATCTTTGAGTGGAAAAATAATGAGTAAACTCTGTGATCCTTCCAATATGTTTAAAAACAAAATCTTATCATTTGCCATCATTAAATGTAACACCAGTTCAATTCTCTTTGGAAACCTGGCTTCTTAGTGACCCATTTGTTGGGTAGTTTTCATAGAACCACATGCATTAGAGCTGCATCAAATCCTTATGCAATTCTTTCTACAGAAAGACACAGGCTGGTGATGAGAAATAGGTAAGTCTACAATGCTAACGTCCTTCAAATGCAATAAAATATAATCAGGGAAAGATATATGTGTGTGTGTGTGTGTGTGTGTGTGTGTGTGTGTGTGTGTGTGTGCTTAATGAATTAACACATTATTACCAAGCTTTTTTGTTTGTTGTATTGGGTTTTCATGTGGGAAAACAATTATTCTGCCTCTAGGATATGAATTAGGAAAGTTACCATCAGATATGTTGTTCTAATCCCCAAATAACACAATGATGGTCTGGAGAAGGTTTATGAGACTGGAGGTAGCTCTGATGTTCCCATGGCTCTTTTAACATAGATTTTCTGTTTCCAGAAATTCTGTAAATTTTTTGTGGGCAGAGAGCACAGGTGTTCTAATAAATGTATCTGAAAAATTTTAAAAAAACGAGAGGCTAAGTCTAAAGCTGCTTTCTCTGATGGAAGAAAGCATTTTTCTGGTTCCATTTAAGTAATGCTCCTCCAATTTGATCTGTAAGAAACTTTTACAAATGTTTACTGAGGGCTAAAAATGGGCTAAATGAGTGATTTCTAATCTGGCCTTCTCTTAGAACGTGTCCACAGAGGTAAGTGAAGAGATCTACCTCTATGCAGAAAGAACTTAGAAGATAGGAGAGGCACTGAAGAAAGGATCTGGGAGGGATTTGGAAGAGCCATGCTGGGGAGCTGCACTTGCTTTCCTTATAAACAGAATTGCATATACGCAGTTCCTAGTGGTGATGAAGAGTGAGATCTTGGTAGAATGCCCAGACTGTCATGATTGGTCAGGATTACTGACTGAAGGGATTCAATACAGGTTATAAACATGTACAGGATCTCTGGAGCTCCCAGGAACCAGTTTAGAAAACTACAAAACCAGGAATATCAGCAGCTAAGAGAAATATGCAACTACAGAAAAACTATGGCTACTTCAAATTCAGAAATTAAAACTTCTAATGCTACATTGATGTTACAATTTTAGACAAACCTATCATTTTTTGTTTGTTTGTTTTTAACAAGTGAAAAAAAGATTTTTTATTAAAGGTGGGGAAACATACAGACATGAGCAAGGCACACAAAGAGAAAGACCCTCTGTAAAGCAAAGTCATCCCAAAAACCAACATCTGGCTTCTCCTAGAGGGCTAGGTATTTTAAAGACTTCAGGAGATTATCTTTTCCTAATTTATATTTGACCAGTTTAAACAATGGCAGGGAAGCTGATAGTCCCACAACTTGGGGCAATGTGTTTTGATTCTAGCCTTGAACTTGTTGGATTAGTCCTGCACCAAGTGTCCCTACTGATGGGAAGAAAATCCCATTAGATCTTTGTTTAAAGCTTCCTGACTTTTGTCTTAGGTCAGATGAGTAGGGGAGAAGCCAAGAGTTTCAGAATCCTCTCCCTGTCTGTCTTTTGGAAGCAACAGTAAAGTAAGGCCTTTGGTTTAGTGTTGTGTAGATGGACTAAGTGATAAAGAGGCTGGTTGAGGGTTCTCTCAAGCCCAAATGATCCTTGAGGATCATATTGTTGACTGCCCTTAACAAAAATAAAAATGAGAGAGAGAGAGAGAGGAGAGAGGAGAGAGGAGAGAGGAGAGAGAGAGAGAGAGAGAGAGAGAGAGAGAGAGAGAGAGAGAGAGAGAGAGAGAGAGAGAGATATTTATTTGTGTACCTACAAGGCCTTAAATACCCTAAGTATAACCACGGTTTAAAATGATCTGTAAAATAATCTGTGTCAGCAGCCCACAGAACAGGAAAAGATTTTCACCAACTTTTGAGGCCATCCTGGTCTACAGAGTGAGATCCAGGACAGGCACCAAAAACTACACAAAGAAACCCTGTCTCAAAAAACAAACAAACAAAAATATGGGGTACATGCCTAGACAGGGAATTCTCAACAGAGGAATCTCAAATGGCTGGGAAACAGTTATAGAAATGTTCAGCATCCTTAACCATCAGGGGAAATGCAAATCAAACACACTCTGAGATTTCATCTTACACCTGACAGAACAGATAAGATCAAAAACACAAGTGACAGGTCATGCTGGAGAGGATGTGGAGCAAGGGGAACACTCCTCCATTGCTGGTGCCAGTGAAAACTTGTACAGTCATGATGGAAACCAATATGGTGGTTTCCAAGAAAATTGGGAATCAACCTATCACAAGACCCAGCATATACCCTGAGCATATACCCAAAGGACACTTCATCATACCACAAGGACACTTGCTCGATTATGTTCACAACTTTACTCATACTAGCCCCAGACTCAGAATAACCTAGATGTACCATAACGGAAGAATGGATAAAGAAAATGTGGTACGTTTACACAATGGAGTTTTACTCAGCTGTTAAAAACAATAACATCATGAAATTTGCAGGCAAATGGATGGAACTAGAAAAAATCCTGAGTGAAGGAATCCAGACCCAGAAAGACAAATATGGTATGTACTCACTTATAAGTAGATATTAGCTGTAAAGTAAAAGATATTCATGCCATGGTCCAGAGACCCAAAGAGGCTAAGTAATAAGAAGGGGTTAAGATGAGATACAAGTATCTCCCTGGAAAGAAGAAACAGAGTATATTTAATAGGTGGACTGGGAGTGTGTAGGGTTGGGAACAGGAGGGATCAGGTGTGGGGGAGTGAGGGGAAAATACTGGGAGAAACAACTGGAATTGGGGGGAATTTCGGAGATGCGGAAACCTAGTGCAATGGAAACTCCATAAAATTATTATATATATAATAGAATAGAATAGAATATTATATAATATTCTATTTGAGTAACCCTAGCAAAAACTCCTAGTAATAGGGGACATGGAGTTTGAATCTTCCATCTTCTGTAACCAGGCAAGGCCTCAAGTGGAGGGATTGGGACACCAATACAGCCACAAAACCTTTGAATTACAGTTTGTCCTGCCTGCCGAATGTTCTAGAACTGGAGCCCAGCAGAGAGACTTCATGCAGCAGTTAATGGAAGCAGACGTAGAGTCCCACAGCCAAGTATTAGGTGGAGTCCTGTGGAGGACAGGGGGCAGGGTTGGTGGAAACAGAGAGGTCAGGGACACCAGGAGAACAAGGCCCACAGAATCAACTGACTGGTACTCATGGGGGGCTTGTAGAAATCAGGGAGCCTGGAGGGGTGTTACCTGAGTCCTCTGAATATATGTTATGGCTGAGTAGCTTGGTGCTCTTGTGGGATTCCTAACACTGGGAGTGGGGGTGGTCTCTGACTCTTCTGTCTGTTTGTGTGATCCTACTCCTAATGGTTGCCTCATCCAGCCGTGATGTGATGGTATGTGCACAGTCTTATGGTAACTTTTTTTCCAGGTTTGGTGCATATCCTGGGAGACCTGCTCTTTTCTGATGGGAGGCAGAGGGGGCATGGATCTGGGAGAGAGAAGAGGTGGGGGACAGAGACTGAGGAGAGGTGAGGGAGGGCAATCTGTGGTCAAGATGTAATATATGAGAGAATAAAAATAATCTCTGGTTCTAAAAAACTGCACTCCTCTGACTTGATTCCTAACCACATGAGGTATTATTGAGATAACTACATCCCACTAATGACTTGTTTCTTTTTCTTTCTTTCTTTCTTTTTCTGGCCAGGAACTTCCTGTAGAGATCGGGCAAATATTGTGCTCACAGTGTTCCACCTGCCCCTGCGTCCCGAGTGACTGGGATTAAAGGCATGGCTCATCATGCCTGGTGATTCTCTTTTTAATAGGGAAAGGGCTGCCCTGCTATGGGGCATCTTGACTTCAGCCCAGGGCAGCACCTCATTTCCTACTTGCAGTCTAGACAAGCAGGCCCATCTTCTTAAATGCCAAAGCCAAATCTGAAAATGTTTTCACCAACTATGGAGCGCTCTCTCCTTCTGGAAGAGTTCTTACAGCTGTAATGGGCCCTTCTACACAGTAACCACCAATGTTTCCTGATTAAAGGAGGATACCAGATACCCTGTGGACAGGCTTACAGGTTTGAATGAAATAATTCAAGAAACCCATGTATTATCTGTGGTGCATCACTAAGCGATCTTATAATGCCAGATGAGATTACATTTCCATTTTAGATTGTCAAGTAGATGCTCCTGTCTAATTGTACCCTCAAGAGAAACGGGATCCTAGTACCACTCATATGCTGCCTGACTCCCATAACATGCTGCAAAGAGGCTTCTGTCATCAGATGATTATCAGATGTTCTGGATCTTCACCATCCATTGATCCCTTCCATTAGCCCCGCTCAGAGGCAAGTTGACTTCTGGTCTTCCTTCCTCTGCACTTTTGTCAGCTCAGAAGATGATGATGTGGTCTATACCCCCACACTCTTAACAGCAATTAGGGAGACCTCTGAGATGGGAGAATGAGGGACATAGGACTTAGACAGAGCCCTAAAACTCCAGACTATTTAAAGTAACTAGGTCTCTGCTGTAGTTATGTATATATATGTAAAATGCACCATTTTAAAATACCAATATACTCTCCTCTCCAATGCCATAGTCTACATATTTTATTTTGAATAATATCTAACTGGATTTAACTCTGCTGTCTTCTCTGCTTTCCCTCTGCTCCTTTTGGAATAACTGAATGTGCTTTTTAGTATAGCATGCTAGCTTTATTGTTGATACATGACTATTATAATTTATTTTCATTTATCTTCTTTAAGAACTTCATTAGCTTTACTTTGCATTATTTAACTTCCAAGTCTACTTTCAAATGATATTACACCACTTACAGAGAAGGTTCTTCTAATAACTCAGGATATTCCTTTTGTTTTTATGCTATTGCTGTAAGATAATTTAAATCTACACATGCCATAAGCCATATAGGATATTTCATTACTTTACTTGGTTTAATTTTTTAACATAATTTTTTAAATTGATTCTTTTGGTATTTCATAACATTTGCTCCAGTCCCACTCATCTTCCAGTCCTTTCATGTCAACCCTCTATGCTCGCAGCCTCCCCTGAAGATGAAAACAAAAACAAAACATAAACAAAACCCATTTCACTCCTGCATCTTTCCTGCCTCCCCATCATATATTATTTTGTCATAGTGGCCTTGGGAGCTGTGCTGTGTCATGAAGTATACGCTTTGTCTCAAACAGATGTTCTTGCAAATATTCATTGCCATGAGTTGTTGGTCTGATTCAAGGTCCATCAATACTGGACCCTCACTGTAACTTCTCTCAGATATCCTGCTGTTGCTCCTAGTCATGGGGATCCTGTGGCTATGGTTCCTCAGCACCAGTCCCTTCATTCACTCTAGCAGATCATAGATGGGGTAGATGTTGGGACGGACCAATTCAAAACCCTGGATGTGGGCCTGTGTTGATCAGTCTGGGCATCTACCAGGACTGACTCCCTCAGGTGAGGGTCAGGGCCAGCTCCCTCTTGCTCACACCACTGGGGACAGTTCTCCCACTTTGGCGAGTCCAGTTCTCCAGTGCCCAGACCACCAGAGACAGCTTTCCCATGACATGGGCCATGGACATCAATACAGACCCGGGCTGTGGTAGAACCACGGACTCAGACATGACCCTCACCAGTAGCACATCAGGATAACACATGGCTCCAGGTGTCAGCCTAGGCCACCCATATCAGTCGATTCCTCACCATCAACACACCTTCACTTCAGCGTCTCTGCACAGTGCATGCAACTATTTTCCTTCTCCATCTCTCCCATTTCTCTACCACATACTTGTTCACTGCAGTGGGGTCTTCCCAGCATGGCCACAGGGAGGTTGGAAGTCCTGTCTTTGTTTAATTTTTTATTTTGAATTAATTTGTGGCTTATGGAAATGCTGTAAAAATAGTCAGAATGTGTAGGTTTTCTCAGGTCCTGCCCTGCCCCCCAGTCCCTCAGCCACTTATAAAATAATCATTCAGAGGCTTAATTTTAATTACCAATTGTTTAGCCTATGGCAGGCTTCTTGCTAGCTAGCTCTTATAACTTAACCCATTTCTATTAATCTATAAGTTACCACATGGCCGTGGTATTACCAATCTTTTGGCACCTTGCTGCTCCTTTGGTGGTGGCTGGAGTCTCTCCCTCATTTCCTTTCTTCTCTCCATACATCTGCTTGGATTTCCCTCCTGCCTCTAAGCTGCCTTGTCATAAACTATTGCAGCTTTATTTATCAACCAATCAGAGCAACACATATTCACAGCATACGGAAAGACATCCCACAGCAAGAATATTTCTTATATATTCTTTCTGTTTTCCTTAGTGTTAATGTCTTATATGACATAGCACAATTTTCAATAAAGAACTTAACATTTGCATGATGCTATGAACCAAACTAAAAACCTAATTAGAATTTTAATAGCTTCAGAAAGATTCAAGCGAGAAGTATTTTTAGATTAGACAACACACTACCATTTATTCCTTTGTATAGACAAAACTATTTATTTGATTTTTTTTCTGCCTAAAAAGCTTCTTTTATCATTTCTTATAGCAAAGCCCTGCTACTGACAAAAAAATTTAGGTTTTATTTGTGGAAACCTTTTTCAGAATTTCTAAATTTCATTTGTTTTAAGTGTATGTGTGTGTGTGTGATATGTGACATGCATGCTTATGTGTACGTCTGTCCACATGAGTGTGGACATATAAGTGCATATGTGGGAACATATATGACCAAGCATGTGAAAGCCCAAAGTTGATCTTGGGTGACTTGTGATTGCTCTTCTCTATTTGAGGCTGGGCTTCTCCCTGTGCCCAGAATTTGATGGTCTAGCCTACTTGCCTTGAGGATCTACACAGGTGCTAGGATGGCAGGCTGATGACACTCTGGACAGCTTTAAAAAACTTAAGAATTTTATACCTGTATACAATGAAATATGATCCTGTCCATCTCCATTCCACATTTGCCTCCTCCAACTCCCCCTGTGCTCCCAACTCCACCACCTCACTTCATGTCTTCTTCCTTTTGATAACACACCAAATCCCATTTTTGCATGGTATCTGGGGATTCAGACACTTATGTGACAAGTGTCTTAGTCTGTGAGCTGTCTCTTCAGAGCCTTGAATTTTAGTTTTAAACAATAATTTCACTGGATGTGGGATTTTAGTCTTATACATTTCTCTTTTAGGCACAGTCAGATGTCATGCAATTTTCTCTGGATTTTCTTTTTTTTTGCTTTTCTTTTCACTATTCTTCATTTTTTTTTGAGTTATTTGTGGTCATTTTTTCCTTATCCCTTTTATGTGTCTTTTTTCCCCCAGATGATTTGAGTTTTCTCTCTCTCTCTCTCTCTCTCTCTCTCTCTCTCTCTCTCTCTGTGTGTGTGTGTGTGTGTAATTGCTCCTCACCATTTTAGTTACGATGTCTTGTTATGATTCCCTTTGGTTATGCTTAAGGGATGTATGATTCTACAAACCTGAGAATGCAAAATTTTTAGACCGTTTGGAAAATGTTGCCATTATTTCCCATTATTTCCTCAAATGAGTACTTTTCCCCCCTTGGAATCTTCAAACTTCTCTCTAGACTTAAAATATCAAGTGATAATTTTTCTTATGTCATTGAAATCTCTCTACTTTTGAAAAATATTTTTTATCTCTCTCTTAAAGATTTTTTTCTTAGCTCTTCAAGTTCACAAAAACATGTTTCCATAATGGACAATTAGCCTATGTCACCATCCAATTAAATTTTAATTGTAGGTACTATTATCACCATACTTGGAATTTTTTTTGTGTGTGTGTTTATATATCCATATTCAATTTCCCTCCATTTTGTTAAGGCTTCCTTCCAAATTCTGTCATCTCATTCTATTATGTCATGCAGCTCTTATTCTACCAACAGGTAGATAAGGATCAATGTTCCTATGTTTTCATGTTTTTTTTTTTTTTTAAGCATTGAGTTTTTTTATTTGGTTCTCTATCTTGGCAACATTTTATTGATCACTAATGGAGTTCAATGTTCTGTCAATGTGGTATGCACATAAGTTTCATTAGTTTAAACTTGTTTAAAAGATGTAGACATGCTTCGAATAACCTTCATTCTAGTGGTAGTTCAATTCTACTGCCCAGGACTATTCTTCTTTGTCATATTTAATTACTTAGGATTTAACTTGAATTCTATTTATCAAAATGGGAACTTAGTTTGTTCAGCCTCTAGTTTCCACTTATTTCCTCCATCAATTTATTTCATCCTGTGCACATACAAATTAATATTCAACCACTGAGTTAGGGAAACCCTAAGCAGATTTCTGAAGACTGCTCTCTCCATATTTCTCTTGGCTCTGAAGCTATGACCCATAAAACAAGTTTTCTC